>PJEM01021558.1:0-10989 GCA_004023845.1 Helogale parvula | reverse complement strand
GGGATGGGGGGGGGGGACACCGGAAGTGCATGGAGAGGAGGTGATTCCCAGACCAGCTGACAGGGCCCCGCTCTCCCTCCAGCCGGGAGAAGGGACAGGTGCACCTGCTCCCGTGGCCTCGCTCAGGCTCCGATTCCAGGGGCTCAGCGCGCTGCCCGGAGATCTTCTCACGGTGCGGTTTCCAGAGCTTTGGAGCTTCTTTTCCGATTGGTTCGGGGCGAGCACCCAGATTCTGAGAGAACAGACTCTCTGTGAAGGCCCTTGGCCAGTCTGGGAAACTGCGCCAGACACCCCTCAGGCGGCCAGGTTCGGGCACTTCCTCCCCTTGATGTGGGGTTTGGCGCTGGTCCGGCCTGCGGATTCTCGGTCTCTCTTGCTCTGCGAGGGTCTGCTGTCTGCTCTGTGCTGCCCGAGAGCTGGCCCGGCCTGACTCCCGCCCTGTCTGGCCGGCGTGGCATCAGTTCCCCGCCATTTGCCTCGCTGGTTTCATTATGGCCACGATCACGGCATCGGTGGCCTCTTGACTCCGACAGGGCAACGCCTCTAGTCTTCACTACGGGGGAGAGCATGTCATCTGGGCTTGGATTAAGGGCCACTATGGTCCCCGATGCCTCCAGGAACCCCTCCGTCCGCAGCGGACACCTGCACGGCCTGGGGGCAAGTGCAGGCCAGGGTCCTCCCTGTGGGTAGCACACACCATCCTGGCACAAAAAGCAAGGGGCCATCGTTTGGTTATAAGGCCGCGGAGCGATCCGGGGGCATAAGGGAACTCACAGAGCAAGAGATGAAATGTCCCCTCTCAACGCTGCCAGGCCAGATGACATGCCCATAACAGTCACCACTTTATTTTTGAAGATCGTGTTGCATAATGCACATCCCAGAATCGAGCTCCGTCACCCATAGAAACAGAGGCCTTTTCTTTTGCGGGCTGGTGACTTCATTATACATTCCAGGACCGCGGGAAGCACGGGGGAGGCCTCTCTTCCGCCAGGCCTGGAGTGCGGGCTGGGAAAGCAGGAAGGAGCACGAGCGGGTCCCTGGAGCAGAGCAGGCGAGAGAACTCGGTGGGAGCGGGGAGCTGCACGTCGGGAGCCCTGATTGCCGGGCTGGTCATGTCCGGCCTTGGCAGGGGCACAAAGATGCCCTGTGTGTGGGGATCAGATGGGCCGGGGGCTGGTTCCCTTCGCGTCTCCCCATCGGAGAGGCGACGACTGAAAACGGCAGGCTGGGCCGAGTCAGGTAGTGAGGGGAGGGGGCAGGGTTCTGTCGGGCCTGGGGTCTGCGTGACCTGGTTCCGGAGCTCTCGGGGACCCCCGCCTGAACAGGAGACTGCAGTGTGCCCCGCACAGGACGGCTGTGGGGTTAGATCCCATCCAGTGCACAACAGCCCTGGTTAAAATAAAAGTTAGGGCTTAACAAACTCTTCCCGGACACTCTCCCAAGGGTCACACGATTAGACATGAACACCGGCGGATACAACATAGCAATAGTTTGTAAAACAAATCCCAAACCCACACAGAACACCGCTAATGTCCAGTCCACATGCAGATTCCACCAGTGGCCCCGATCACGTGCGTACACACAGTTTGTTTTTCTGATTCAGGGTCTGGTCCAGGGTCACCCCAGGGTCATCTGGCGGCCTGGCCTCTTTCAAGCCTTTAATCTGGAGCCGCTCCTCATTCATCGTCGGAATTTCGAGCCGCGCACGTGCGGTGAGGCTCCCGGGCCGGGTGTTGTGCAGAATGTCCCTCCGGTTGGCTTTGTCCGGTTGCTTCCTCGGCATTAGGGCTGGCGGCTTATTCTGGCAAGAGCACTCTGTGCTTGGTACTTCACACCGGGGAGGTCCTGGTGCCCGTCTCTTTAGCCTCCTTCCTCTTAACAGCTGCCTGACAGTGACATTCGACCCTGTGGCTGCCACATATTACTCCAATCCTCACTCCATGGATGGGCTCTTAGGCTGGCCCTGGTGTTTGGCTAAAGAAAGCAACACCGCAGAGACCGTGACATGGCGCGTTTCCAATTTAGAATGACATGAGGGGATGGGATCAAGGAACGAGAGAGGAAAGAACAGCGCGGGAGGGGTTTGGATCGAAGGGGACCTCAGTGTGAAGCCGGAGGAGGGGCAGTTGGCTCATATGGGGAGCAGGTGTGTTGGTAAAATATAGGCTCGCTTTGGCTGCATGGAGAAATCAGGCTTCAGAGGCTGCTCAGCCAGCCCAGGGAAGACAGGTTAAAGCCCTGGAGACAAGCAGGGGTGACAGGGATGAAAAGAGATGGAATAATTAATAAAAATTTAGGAGAAGTCCTAATACATGCTGCTGCAACTTGGATAAACCTTGAAAACACGGTGCTAAGTTAAAGCCGCGCACAAAAGGCTATGGCTGCATGACTCTTTTGACATGGTGGGTCCGGAGTAAGTTGATCCATGGAGACAGGAAGCCGATTAGCCGTTACCAGGGGCTGGGAGAAGGGGGCAGGGGGAGTGATTACTTAATGGGCACAGGGCGTTTCTCTGGCTTGATGAAAGATTTAGAAGCAGAGAGAGGCGATGGCCGCACGCAGCTGCGAAAGCACGAAATGCCCCTGAATCGTCCGCATCAGACGGTCATGTGAATTTCACCGCTGTAAGAAAAGTGGGAGATAGAAAACATCAGGACACAGAACTCGTTGGACTCTGGGAAGCGAGGGAGGCGAGGGAGGGTGGCTGGCTGCCAGCTTTCCGGGGAAGGGAATGGGTGGAAGGTGAGGCCGGGATGCAGACAAAGGCACACAGGGGAGAGCCGTGAAAACCGTGTGCTCGTTACCCAAATTCAACAATGACCAGTCACAGCCAACAGAGGTTCTCTGTGCCTCCATCTTTGATCTTATGTTGAAATAAATCCCAGACATCGTATCTCACTCGTCCATTAACAGTTCAGGAAATCTCTCTAAAAGATGTGAAATAAAAAAAAAAAATTCACAATATGAATATGACAGCAAAAAATTAACAGTGCTTCTTTAATATGATCACATAGCTAGTGATCGAATTTCTATTTCCTTATGCTTTTTTGGAGTCAGGATCCACATAAGATTCATACATTGTGGATGAATACTATGTTTATCAAATATGCTTAATTTTTTATTTAAAAAAATTTAAATGTTTATCATTGAGAAAGAGAGAGAGAGAGAATGAGCAGGGGAGGGGCAGAGAGAGAGGGACACAGAATCCGAAGCAGGCTCCAGGGTCTGAGCTGTCAGCACAGAGCCTGACATGGGGCTCGAACCCACACATCATGAGATTATGACCTGAGCTGAAGTTGGACACCCAACCAACCGTACCACCCAGGTGCCCCTTGGATCTGTTTTTATCTACAGATGTTCCCTACATCTCTCTATTTCCCTGTCTCTGTAAGTCTGTCTTTCCTTTCTTTACAACTTACGTTTGGAAAATTAGATAATTTGTCACATAGTTGTCTCCTGTGACCTGGATTTTGCTGACTGTTCCCATATGATATCTTTTACATGGTTTTCTGTCTTCTATATTCCCTGTAAATTAATTGGTAGTTGAGTCAAGTCTTGATTAAATTTGAGTTCAATTTTTTTTTAATTTAAAAAAATGTTTTATTTATTTTTGAGAGAGAGAGACAGAGAGAGAGAGACAGAACAAACAGGGGAGGTGCAGAGAGAGAGGGAGACACAGAATCCAAAGACAGACTCCAGGCTCTGAGCTAGCTGTCAGCACAGAGCCTGGCGTGGGGCTCAAACCCACGAACCGTGAGATCATGACCTGGGCCAAAGTTGGACCCTTAACAACTGAGCCACCCAGGTGCCCCTTGAGTTCTATTTTTAACAAACGATGACATATTCTTCCATCAGGAGTTGCATAAAACCGAATTGTGCGCCCGCACGCGTGTGTGATAACAGCCATTGATGACTAATGTCTAGTTAACACAGTTAACTTGCTCACAAGTTCCTGGCCCTCAGAAACTCTAAGAAAATAAATGTTCGTTGTTATTTTAAGCCATTAAGTTTGGGGATGATTTGTTATCAGCAACGGATAACTAACACAGTGAGATTGAATCACTACTAAGAAATCCATGAATCGACTCCATTATATTAATAGAAATAAGGATAAAAACTTAAAACTCATCTCTAAAAATGCCATAAACCAAAGCATTTAACAAAGGGCAATAACCACTCATTAAAATGGGATTTAATGACTACTTCCTTAATACATAAATATATATATATATCTCGGCGCCCAAACTAACACCTTACTTAATCAGAAGACACTGAGGACTTTCCACTAAAGGGAGCAATAAGACAAGTCTGTGCTCTATTTTCACCATTATTTAATGACACTGAAACTACTAGCCCATGCATCTCGAAAGGGAAAGCAATAAAAGGCATTAGTAAGGAAGGAAAAACAGGACGTATCTCTGTTGGTCAAGGATATGCTTCTGTATCTGGAAAACACGAAACAACTGATGGAAAGCCATAAAAAAGAGAACTTACAAAGTACCACTAACGAAATGAATGTATCCGTATCCATCCTTTATATACAAACAAGACAAACGAGGAAATCCAACATGGCCACCACGGAAGAAGATAAAACAGCTGGAACACACTTAGCGGATGCCTGAAACCTGCCTGGAAGAAGCTGTAAAGTTCTCCTAAAACAGACGCAAAGCCCAAGCACACAGAGAGACACACACGTGCTTGAATAGAAGAGATTTTATATATCAATTTACACATGTCACATAATGCCAGCAAAAATACTCACGGTTTTTTGCTTGTTTGTTTGTTTTACTGGAATTAGACTAGCTGGTTATAAAGTTCGTTGGGAAGAACAGACCAGCAAGAACAGACACGGTGGGCTTTTCCAGGAGGAAGGTGAGGAGCGGGTTGAGGCCCCAGGAAAGGCTGGTATTAGAGGCCAGTGCAGGTGAGAGGCAGGGGTGGGGGAACCGAGGAGGAAATGTCGGGTAAAGGAAAAGAACCAGGAAACTAGGAAGGAAAAATGCCGCAGGAAGCAAGGGTGTGGAGATAGAGTTCCCAAAAGGAGGAAACCGAGCTTCTGGATGAAGCCTTTCCTCGGGGTCGGGCAGGTGGGGACCAGCGGGCGGTGGAGCCTGAGACCTGCCTGCGTGAGGCGGAGGTGTGAACGGCTTTCCTCCGGGACGTCGCTCTACGGCCGTGCACGCATAACATCTCCGCGCGTGAGCGCGGGTACACACACACACACACACACACACACACACACACACACACTGCAGATAAAGGGGATCGTACGCCTAGTGTTCTGCAATCTACTTTTCCACTCAGCAGTAGATTGCCAAACTCATGAAGTCATGTCTTACCCATCTTTCTAAGTCTGACTTGACACCATAAAAATGTGGGGGGCGTGGACTGAATCAGAAAGATTCATTCATTCATTTAAATATTTAACGAATGCATCCCAGGGGCCAGGCATTACTCTGGACACTTGGGGTACGCAGTGAACAAAGATCTCTCCTAAGGGCAGGGGTGTTCCATTCTAGACAGAGCGTAAACAGTAAACACAGCAAGCAGTTAACATATGGAAGGTGGTAAGTGTTATGGGTTAAAGGTCATCAGAGGAAGGGGGACTGGGAGAGGGAGTGTGTGGCAGGTGGCAATTTGGGGAACAAAGATGGGCAGGACTCATGGGAAAGTGAGGCGTGAGTGAGCAAAGCCTGGAAGGGAAGCAAGTGTGAGGCAGGGGTGCTCTTCATGGAGAGCGGTGGAGATGGAGGCGGGGCCAGGGGAGGGCTGGAGGGAGACAAAGGTGACGTTGTCTCCGTATATGGAGTCGAGGTTCCTGTCAGACATCAGAAAAGAGGATGCCCTGTGGAGAGTTTAATGTGTTGGCATAGAGCTCACAAGCAATGTTGGGCCTGGAGAAAATGATTCAAACATTTTAATGAGATTATGCAAAGCAATGGCTGAAGTCGGATGCTTAGCTGCTTAACCGACTGAGCCCCCCAGGCGCCCGGAGTGACCCCTCTTTTCATCTGTTTGGTCCATTTGTCCTGCAAGACGCACTGCTGGGCAGTCACCTTTGACCTTCAGGAAGGATTAGCCTCCCTTTTGCTCTGATGGAACTTGAATAATCATCTTATTTTATTCTATTTTATTTTTAAATGTCTATTCATTTTGAGAGAGAGAGAGAGAGAGTTGGGGAGGGGCAGAGAAAGGGAGAGAGTCCTAAGCAGGCTGTACACTGTCAGCGCAGAGCCCGGCTCAGAGCTCCATCTCTTGAGCCATGAAATCCTGACCTGAGCTGGAATCAAGAGTCGGACATGTGGCTGACTGGGCCACCCAGGCGCCCCAGATACACCTTTTAACGGAGACCTGTACACTGCGGAAGACAATGACTTACTCATATTTCCGTTATTTGTAGGTGACAATAAGCTTCCTCATGGCCGAGTTCGTGTCTTAATTTCTCATAATTGCCCCCGCCCCTTGCCCCCGGCATAGCCCCTGACCCCTGGAAGGTACTTCAGACGTCTGTGTTGATGGCACAAGGGAGAGGTCACGCTGTAGTTTTGTGGCATTGCCAGAGGGCACAGAACCCGGAAGCCAGAATGCACAGGAGGGCTGGCGGTCACGGGCTGGACCCCAGGTCAGAATCGGTTGCGGTGCTTCCCAAGCTCTGCCTCATACAAAGTAGGGGCCTGGAAATCTGCATTCTAAGCTCCTCTCGCAGGTGTCAGCCTTGGGGCCACAGGGAAACGCCGGGCAGAGCAGGTGCTGCGCTGAGCTGGCTGGAGACACAGTGTTCGCAGGTGTGCGAGTGCCCACTCAGCGTCTGCAGGGGGGTGGGGGGCACAGTGAACTTCTGGGAGATTCTGACCTGGGGCTGCTTTAAGCCACCTCTAGGAGGGAGGCTTCCAAAGAGGCAGGACCGTGGAATCCAGATGGGATTTCTGCCGGGAGCTGAGATGTTGATGGTGGCGTCTGTCGGTCCATCCTCACGAACAGGCAGGAGTGAGACAAGAGGAAACTGGCTTGTCAGCAAGTTTGGAAGACGGGACCCAGAGGCAGGATGACAGACAGAAGATCTGCCAGGCGGTGCTTCCATGCCACCGCCCGCCTCACGCCTCACGCTGACCGCCCTGCCTAACCCAGCGTGCTGTAGGGCTGCTCTTGGCCTTTGGGTGTCATTTAAGTGACAATTCTAAGTATAGCAAGAGGAGTTGCAACTCTACATACTCTCTGAGTAATTATTTGTCCTTTACTTGAAAATTTTGAGCCTGTATCCCAGGTTGGTCTGGTATGATCGAACAATTTGCTGCTGTGGAAGATAAGTCCCTTATGGTAGCGTCTGCCACTGTCCCAGGGGCAGGGAAGGTGAGACACAGTCTAGTGGGCGGGACATCAGGAGGAGCATAGGACGCCCAGGGCCGGGCCCGCACTTGCATGTGGATGCGCAGGCACCGGGGAGAGCGAGGGCCCACCGTGGCTTTCATCTGAGTTTGACACTTAGATATAAAAAGGCCAAATGATTTAGTCAAGTCTTGAAACAGGATAACTTATAGTCTTTGGAGGAGAGAGGCTGATTTCTACTCAGTCTGAGTCTCGCCAAAAAAACCCCTCCATGCCTCTGAGTTGGGGTCAGGGTGAACCCAGAAATGTGGCAATGACGCTCTCGTCAGAAGGCAGGGTTTACTGGGGTCTCTGGGTCTCGTGCCCTGGGGAGAGCAGCTCTGTGGGGCTCGGATAGCAGTCTCCAACAGAAGGAGGCTATAAACTCTGAATCAAGTTCAAATTCTAGTGGCCATCCAAGGCCTCCTCTGCCCTGGCCTGGCCTTGTCTAGACCTCCTCCTCCTCTGTCTCGCTCTGCACCTCGCACTCCCCGGCAGCCGGGCCAGATAACTACTGTTCCCGAAGTGTACTTTTCTACCCCGGCCTTTGGTCTTCGGGAGCCCCTCCTCATTTCTGGCATTCGCGAGCCAATCCAAATCCAAGTCATCGCCCCCTGCGTCCAAACCCCCATTGCGTTCTTTCTGTTCCTCTTTCACATCTCACCTCGTTTGATCAGGAGGAGCAGAGGCTGCCTTGTCTTTACTCCAGGACCAAGATGTACTCTGTGACCGTGGAGATGTCACCTTGCTTTTCTTTGGTGTGGATGCCACATCTACAGGGGTGGGGGCATGTTCCCTGAAACATGGAGGGGCTCTAGAGGTGCTTGCCCAAAGCCTGATGGGAAAAAGAGCCGCCATTTGTAAGATGGCTGCACAGGACGACGGGATGGTGAATGGGTGGGCTTGGGTAAGACTGGGCTTCTCTAAAGGAAGGTTTGGACACGCTTCCGAACTTTCACCAGGCTGATTACAAGACCCTGTGGCCTTGGTCTCCCAAGTAGGACCTTCGTGGGCAAGGACACAGCTAGATCTTATTTCCCTTGTTTTATTTATAAACTTTTGAGCAGAGAGGCAAATTACTCATTCTAAACTCTTCACACATTTATCAGCTTCCCTCTCCTTCCCACTGGTGATGACTCTTGAAAATGTGATAATTTGCTTTGCTCAGAGCCCACGTTTTGAGCTCAGGATGTGTTTAAACTGTGAGTTTGGAGCTCTTCATGATAACACTCTCTTCCTCGCACGTGAAATGAGCAAGAGCCTGCATTAGCAAAATTCATTTTCTCGTGCTTCGGTACAAGTTCGTACAGACTGAGTTTGCTGCTCCTTTTCTTTGAGAAACCAAAGCCTACAACTGATGGTGAACCCTGAAAAATGAGTTTGTAGAGCTTCAAAAATTGGAACAGGATTTTCTGCTCTAGCCGTGGACACTGACAGATGCTTTTCCTTGTGTGTTATCTAGACTTTCTCTGCCATGTGGTAAAGCACGTGCTCCTTATGCATTTTCCTTATCCCAGATCGCTTTGTAAATGATAAATGCATAAGAATTCCATCATGGACACATCAACTCTCCTGGCGTCTTACTTTCCAGCAGACGCCGCAAGAGGAGGATGGTCCTTGGTGGACCTGCTGGTCTCCCTTACCGCGCCCTTACTGGGACACCTCGGTGACTTTTCTAAGGATGAGAACCCACATGTGTCCATGCTCGTCCTGGTGTTGTGACCAGCAGGCCAACCTGAGACTTAGAAATCTTTAGATCCTTCTGCAATGTCCTCCGCCACCCACATTCCCCTGACACTTTTGGATGGAGAAAACATAGGCAAGGAGATATTTTGGGTCTGGGGGAGGTGAGGGCATTTCTGGCTGGTGTGCAAGGTGTAGGGTTACATTCCAGTTATATTTGAAGGTGGGCCCATGTGATCTGCTGCTGGAGTGGACGAATAGGGGGTGAGGGAGAGGAAAGAGGAGTCAAGAAGGAGGCCATTGCTTTGACCCAATCGCACTGGTGTATGGTTCACCCTTCATGGCAGTGGTCTAGCTGGTGGAGCAACAAGTGTGAGGCTCTAAAATAAGAGCTCTGTCTGGACGGGTGACCTTGAGGTGCTAATGAGTCATCCATGCAGAGGTGAGCCGGAGGCTGTGAGTATGTGTGGAAGGAAAACCAGGGGCGGGACAAACACATGGAGGAGCAAGCTGGCCATTGGAATTGGCAATGGGAGGTCACTGGTGACCTTGACCAGGGTGGATATGGTGGAGTGGCAGGGAGCATATGCCATATGGAGTGAAGAGACCATAGGGGGTAAGGACCTGGAGGCACATGTATGGGGAGCTCCCTCCAAGAGCTTTGCTACAAAGAGCAGGAAAGTGGGGTGTGGGTGGACATGGGGTTGAGAGGCCATTGGGCGTGTTTGGACACCTTCTAACATCTTGACTCTCCACCCTGCCCAGCCCACTGAGTTTCCTCCACTGACCCGTAATGGCTGGGGCCCATGGAAGCCCTACCTAAGACAGGAGTCAGCGTGTGTCCTTGGGCTTAAATGGGGTACCTCATTAAAGCTGACACAGCCTACTGTAATGATGCCTTGTGTCACAACTCAAAACCCTTGACTAAAAACAACAACACCGCCGAGCCCTTCCCCAGGTCTTTGCCAGCTAATGAGCTCAACCTTAATGTGCCCTTAATGATGAATTTATGTATCTCCTCCTTTGTGAGGCAAGCACCAATATAAGGAAACACTGAGACCTGGTAACACCCAGAGGACGCACAGAGCCCTGGGTTTGCAAGGCCGGGTCCCAGCCTTCCATTCCCAACCGCTGCTGCCTTCTCAGGCCACAGAATGGTCCCTTTTGCTGGTCTGCTTCTGGCTGGGTGGGCGGGAAAGCGTCCTCGCTTGGAGGGAGGGACGGGTGGCAAGAAGGTGTTTCAACATCCTGGGTGCAGACAGTTGTAGGAGCTAGAGTTTGGGGCATGGTTGGAGCAGATGAAGAATCTGAAAGACTCGCTCAGTGTGTGTGTGTGTATGTGTGTGTGTGTGTGTGTGTGTGTGTGTGTAAAGGGTTGGCTTTGCAATGGAAGCCCGGGCTGTGAGCGTGCTTGCCTGTTTGTGTCCCTCCCCAGGTGCCCCCGCTCTGTCACACTAGCCAACAACACTCCATAAGACCGAGGGAGTGAGCTTGGGTGCAGGATTTAAACATCTATGTATTCACGCTCTAGTTTTAAAGCAGTGTGTAGTAAAGGAAGTTTTTGAGTGCTTTCTCTGGGTCACAGCTGTGAAGGGCAAGGTGCCTGTTCTCCTGACCGCCACACCCCTCTGGACTTTGTCATCCTCCGTAGCTCAGGCCACAGGGCTGTGAGTCAAGAGGCAAATGCCACCTCTTTCCATTAGCCAAGAGCTCAGCATTCTCACTGGACAGGTCAATGGCCAACGGATGGCAAGAGAAGAGGACATTTATGGAAGACAGTGGACCCTTTCCCGTCCTTCTGGGAGAACCTCACTGTGATTGTCTTCCCAGGTTCATTGTTAATGGCAAATAACTACAGTCCTTCTAGCTTTGAAGATAGAGCCGAGAAAACCTTCTATTGCAAGTGGAAAGGGGTCTCCATCAACCCCCGTGCTGTCTGTG
>PJEM01021557.1:0-10993 GCA_004023845.1 Helogale parvula | reverse complement strand
CCCTTGATCTGTGTCCCTCACTCTTCCCCGCTCTCTTTCCCCCTTCCTCTCCCCATGGTCCCCTGCCAGGTCTCTCCTGTTAGACCTATGAGTGCAGACATATGGTATCTATCCTTCTCTGCCTGACTTATTTCGCTTAGCATGACACCCTCAAGGTCCGTCCACTTTGCTGCAAATGGCCAGATTTCATTCTTCCTCATTGCCATATAGTACTCCATTGTATATATATACCACATCTTCTTGATCCATTCATCGGTTGATGGACATTTAGGCTCTTTCCATGATTTGGCTATTGTAGAAAGTGCCGCTATGAACGTTGGGGTACATGTGCTTAAACTGCTGCGCATCTCGGGGCGCCTGGTGACTCAGTTGGTTAAGTGTCCAACTCTTGATTTTGGCTCAGGTCAAGATCTCACCGTTTGTGGGATCAAGCCCCCCATCGGGCTCTGAGCTGGCAGTGTGGCGCTGCTTCAGATTTTCTCTCTCAACCTCTCTTTCTGCCTCTCTTCCACTAGTGCTCAAGCTCTCTCTCGCTCGCTCTCTCAAAAAAAAAAACATTAAAAAATTTTTAAATAAATAAATATATAATTTACATATGACTATGTAAGAGTTGAATTCATTTGATTTTTTTTAACGTTTATTTATTTTTGAGACAGAGAGACACAGAGCATGAGTGGAGGATGGTCAGAGAGAGAGGGAGACACAGACTCAGAAGCAGGCCTCAGGCTCTGTGCTGAGAGCTTAGTGCTTGAACCTAAGAACGGTGAGATCATGACCTGAACCGAAGTCAGCGCTTAACTGACTGAGCCACCCAGGCGCCCTGAGTTGAATTCATTTGAACTGCAGCTGACCAGTTGACCTAATACCACATTTTGAATACATTCATTGACTAGATTCTATTTCCAATTTGCAAATTTTCCTTTTTGTCTTTTAGAAGCAACATTTTTTTTCAGGTCTTAAGTATCTTCATAGGCCTTTAGAAGCTCAGAGACTCTACTGTCTGTTTTGTTAGTGAGTCGGTGGAAGTGGTCTGGGGAGAAAGAGGCTGGTCGACCTTCTGTCGTCTGTGTTTCTAAACTCTTTAAATTTGGTAATATTAACCTTTTTGTTTTAAAAATCAACCAGGTATATCAGGAAAGTGGAATTATGAGATTTTTAAAGTGTATTTTTATATATTCATTTTTTAAAGAAAAAGAAATGGAAAAGAAGGAAACATTGTATTAAAAATAATTAAAACAGAATGGGGAGCCCTCTGAGTGAGTTAACTGGTGCCCTGGCACATGGGCTTTACCATGTGGGACCAGTAGAAAGTACTCATAGAGGGGCACCCAGGTGGCTCAGTCGGTGAAGCATCTGACTTAGGCTCAGGTCACAATCTCAAAGTTCATGAGTCAAGCCCCCACATCGGGCTCTTTGCTGTTCGTGTGGAACCCACTTCAGATCCTCTGTCTCCCTCTCTATCTGACCCTCCCCTGCTCACATGGTCTCTGTCTCTAAAAAATAAATAAACATTAAAAAAAAAAAGTACTCGTGGCGTTAGTCAGATCATCCAGGGAGCTGCAGAGAACTGCTGTTGCTTCTCTAAGATGTCACTTGGCCAGAGACAACAAGCTAAGCTTCTTCCTCGATGAAGAGGGGAGACCTCCCTCTAATGGGTTTTGATCTTGGTGGAACTCACAGGATCCTGGCTTGGTGATACCATGTGCTTTTCAGGGAAAACAAATTCAGCTGGGTGTGTAAGATAACACCACCCAGTGTCTAGGATCTGTGTCTGCCCAGCGTGGGGACAATCCTAAAAACACCACACTGTGCCAACCCCTGACAGAGAGGCGCAGGATTAGAAGAAGACTTCACTCCGGAAATGGCCTTCACCTTGCTGTCTGGTCCACGTAAGGGAAGTCCAGTAATTTTAGCATAAGCTAGTGTTTTAAAAATAAGAATGCTCCTGACTGACGAGCTGATATCCAAAAGTTATAGAAATGGGACATTTCTATCTATGACATTTAATCCACTGTAAATGGCATATAAAACTTTCTTAATATAGCATAATGGTTAAGTGTGTAAGTTCTAGAGTCAGGACTGGGTTCAAAACCTGCCTCTGTTCCTTCTTGGCTTTGGAACCGTGGGTAAATGATTTCATGTCACCGTATCTCAGTTTTCTCCATTGTGAAACAGGGCATAATAACATCCCTTATCTCATGGTGAGAAGATTAAATGAGATAATTTACTTTACTAAAAATAACTAGTCCAGTGCCTGGGCCATAGTAAATGTTCAAAAAATGTTGGCCAGTACCAAGGGTTTCATGTATCTCTCCTTAGTGACTTTACAGAACCTGGGAGATAGCTGTTATAATCCATCTTTCCCCCTTTCAAAGAAGACACAGCAGTAGAGACTCAGAGAGGTTAAGTAACTCACGAAGATCACACAGCTAATAAATAATGGAACCAAAATTCCTCTACAAGACTCCTGACCCCTAAGTGTAGGATGTTTACCACTAAGGTATATGTGGTAAACCTATATACACGCTAGCCAATCATTTAACATTTGCTTTAAAATGATACAGCATCACAGCATACGTACAACATCCTTTTCCTTTTCTTTTCTTTTTTTTTTTAATTAGGGGGAGAGAGAGAGAGAGAGAGAGAGCGAGCAGGGGAGAGGGGCAGAGGGAGAGAGAGAATAGTAAGCAGTCTCCATGCTCCGTGCCAGAGTCCAACACAGGGCTTGATCCCACGACCCTGGAACCATTACCTGAGCCAAAATCAAGAGTGGGGTGCTCCACTGATGGAGCCACCCAGGCGCCCCATGTACAACATTCTTATCGTCTTTGCAATACTCACCTATTTTTGCTGCAATAAGTCCGGGGTAAGAGAGATTCCATCTTTAGGGCCATGGAATTTGAAGGAATTTTATTTCTTTGAGGGTACTTAGGGTTCATGCTGAAGTGTGAAAAGTCCATGAATTCTACACTGTAGTGTTATTCGTATTTGTTGTTGTTGTTCTGTTACTGGTAGAACTAATCAGTATCTCAGCATGAATCACTCACAGTCAAAAGGCAACAATGACTCTATATTATTACTTCCTTGTTCTGGGCACTAGATGTCACACTAAGTAAAGTTTTAGAAGTTCCTCTTCAAAGCAGGGTGTGGCATCATCTAAACCTCATCTGTGAAGAATCCTAGCTTTCTAATTTTAGTAGAATGCAGTAAAGATGTACTTTCACTAACAAAAGAATTCAAAATTGTTTATCAGAAAATATAATTGGAGCAAACTTAAATATGTGCAATTCTTTGTATATCAGTTATACCTAAGGAAAGTTGTGTGGGTGGAGGGGGATGTGGTGTGGATGGGTGTGTGGGGTGTATAGGTGTTAGTGTGGGTGTACAGGTGTGTGTGTGAGTGTGGGTATATGGGTGGGGGTGGGTGTATAAGGGTGTGTGTGTGTGTGTGTGTGTGTGAGAGTGGCTGGAGTAGCAATGAGTGTCATGTGTATGAAATAGACACATCCCATTTATTTGAACACAAAAATGGTATTTCCTTCCAGAAACAAAATAACTTTTCTAGAGGCAGTTTATACAGATACACCCCTAATCATGTGTGTTCTGAGGTGGAGAGAAACTGTTCTAACCTAGGAGAAGAGTCAGACATGGTCCTCACGTGAGAGAGGTATAGAACGTGAACTAGGAGATGAACCATTAAACCCTTCATGTTCTCAAAAAACTGTAAAATCATCTTTGTTATATGGCTTTCACAGAGAAAATGTAGCAGACGTCTCCCTGTCTTCTCCAATTCAGGTGTTCCTCTGTGTTAGCCCCCAGAAATCTCAATGAGAATCATATTTGAGATTTGTATGTACATTATTTATTTTGGGAAAAAATACGTGTTTTTAAAATGTGGCAAGGAATATGGACTCAGTATGTAAGTAGGTTAGATGATATCTTGTAACTTCAAGGTGTTACTGAAACTTCAATAAATTTCCATTGAAATGCTTGGAATTTACTAGAAGCTGGAGAGAATGAAGTCAGGCCTTAGTTTTAGCAATTATAGGGCATGTTTTTTTCCAAGTAACTTGATAATGAATTTGAACTGTATCTAATGAGCTGTGCATAAATATACACATATGTTTCCTATGAAATTAATGTTTTAGACATTGTAAATAATGTTATTTAAGTGTCCCTGTTTTCTAGATAGTATATAATGACAGGTGGTTCCCACTGGATGTAATTAGTCCTCCGGTAAATATTAGTGCCCTGGTCATGTTACGATCACTCTGATAAATAAAATTACAACTGATAAAGGACCACTATTTGGATTTGGGAGTCATCCATGTCTTTCTCTTATTCAGATTGACAGTTGGTCATTTAAAAAAATTTTTTAACATTTATTTATTTTTGAGAGACTGCGCAAGCAGGGGAGGGGCAGAGGAAGAGGGAGACACAGAATCTGAAGCAGGCTCCAGGTTCTGAGCTGTCAGCACAGAGCCCGATGCGGGGCTTGAACTCACAAACCATGAGATCATGACCTGAGCCGAAGTTGGCCGCTTAACTGACTGAGGCCCCAGGTGATCCATCAGTTCATCATTCTAATGGTTCTCTTTGGCTCTCAAATCCTGCCATGACTTGGGATTCCCCCCCCCCCCACACACACACATATTAATATTGCTGCTGCCTTGGGTTTTAGCAACCTGACCTTTCCTGGGTTCCTGATGAGATCGTGTTCTCTTTCTCCCTGCAGTGCTGACCGGGAGGGGAGTGCTGCGACAGTGCATCCCAGGCTGTTTTTCCCACAAGAACTCAAACAGCCACTTAGGACACTCAGTAGACTGTTAATGTTTGTGTTCAATTGGGGAACTTGAGAAAAGCTGTTGCTCATCATGGGGGCCTCTAAGGAGAAAAATTAATTGTTCCGTAATAAAACGTACCCAGGACTCTTTGTCAGGCTGCTGGTTCATGTGTGCGTACGCGGTGCTGGGATGCAGTCAGCTCTGGGTTTACAAAAGAGTTATTGAACACCCACTGTGCCGGGCTCTGGAGGATCTAGGCATCCTGGCCCTGCTCACATAGGGTAAAGCCGGAGTCCTCCCTCCTGGCTGATGACTGCAGGAGTTTGTGTGCAGCTTAGCACAACCGTCAGAGCCGTTGGGCTCCCTACCTCGTTTGCTCCATGACTTGCCTTTTGATGTGACACGTCAGCTCCAGACCTTGCACTCTCCCCACTGAAAGAATGACTAACACTTTGAAAGAGCATGCTGAGCCTCGCCTGATTTCAATACAACAAATATTAACTGAGTGTCTATGACAGGCTAGGCCTGCAAGGAATTCAAAAATGAGTGATGGATGCATGCCCGTTTTGAGGAGTTGAGAAAAGAGGAAGACAGGGATCCTATTCCCAGATATCTTGGATTTGGACTCTGAGGTACTAGTCAGACCATATGAGAAACAAATGAAAAGGACTGCCAAGGCCATGCTGTTAACCGCTACGCACTCTTACAACGGGGTGTATGCCTACAGCTTACAACAGCTCTGGAACATGAGCTGTCGAATTGCAGAGCATGGGTTTCTATTGTATTAGGAACCAGGTTTTTATTTCCTGGCAGGTCATGGATTGACAGCAGTCAAGGAAAAAGCAGGAGCCACCCTACGGATTCATGGTGTAAATTCCAGCTCTTCTGAAGGGACCCAACCTGATACCGAAAGTAGAGTTCCTCAAAGTGAGTGATCTGTCTATTTTGGGGGGCTTCTTGGACTTCAGCTGTATTGCACTATGTGCACAAATCGAAGGTGTCTAAGTTCAGATCAGTAGACTGAACCCTAAGAGGATGTTTTTCTCCTTACTAGCAGATGTGGCCACAGATCAGAGTCCCGCAGAAAGCCCACCCACTTCTCCCTCATCTGGGTCTCGGGGCATGCTGTCCGCCATCACCAATGTGGTTCAAAACACAGTAAGTCGTTAGCTGCTTCCTCTGTTTTCCCTGGTGTCTCCCAGCGCCTTCTTTTGATATCTGTATTTACCCGTGACCTAGATACATCAGAGAAAAGATGGCCTTGCTCATAACTTTGGATTATGGTTTTGTTATGCTTTCTCCTGCAGAGTAGGCGTAACCTTGGCACCAAAATAATAAGGCAAATGAAATATATTTTATGTTTAAAAGAAAGGAGTGCTCGGAAGGAACGTTTTCAGTCTGCTGTAACAGTGTCCTTTCCGACAGCTGCAAGGACAGCCTCCGGCTGGGGAGGAGGGAGGGCTTTTCTTAGAGCCGAGGCAGCTGTTTTGCCTTGATGGTCTATGTTTCTTAACCTTCAATTTGAAAATTATAAAGCCATTCAGATAAAAAAAAATGCTGGAAAGGAATTGGAAACAACATCCCGAGATGTTTCTAAAGCGTTTCCAGATAACTAAGACCAACACCCTTCCCCATCTCAACCTTCCATCCCTACTTTCCCCGTTCCTTAAATAACCCTAAGTTTATCCCCCACCCCAGACCCCTGCCTGCCTCTTCAAGCAGCTTGTTATTAGCAATAAAACACTGATGAATAATGAAGGGGGGGCACCCCAACTGAGAGGACACAGCTAGCTGGTCGTCAGTGTCTGGAAGAAAAAGTTTCTTTTCTGCTGTGTAAAACCAACCAACTACTTTTTCTAAAAATATAATTGATGTCCAATTCTTCATTCATTCATTAAAAAAAAAAGATGGGGGCTCCTGGCTGGCTCAGTCAGTTAAGCCTCTGACTTCTGCTCAGGTCATGATCTCACAGTTGGTGAGTTTGAGCCCTGTGTCAGGCTCTGTGCTGACTTCTCGGAGCTTGGAGCCTGCTTTGGATTCTGTGTCTCCCTCTCTCTCTATCTCCCCTTCGCCCACTCACTCGCGGATGCTCTCTCTCTCTCAAAAATAAACATTAAAAAAAATTACTTAAAAGAAGGTGATCAGCCCTCACTATGCACCAGGAACTAGGCTAAATGCTGGCATATACAGACAAACAAGAGGGCACATCATCCTGGAAGACAGAGCCAACGCAAAGGCAAGTACAGTGCAACGTGGGAGGAAGAGGAAGCTGTGGACACACGTGTGAGGCTGTCTTACCCAGACTTCCGGATCAGAGCATGCCAGAATTAGAAAATGCGTGCTCTTCACCTGCAACTCAAGGTCCTCTAGACTAAGTAGGCTGAATGAGAAGCAGCAAATGTGTTTTAGGAGTCAAAGAACAGTACATGTCCAGTATGCCTCCATGTGGGGGGTCGGGTTGGGGGTGGGGTGGAGCTCTTTCCAAATGCCTGGCTATTAGCAGTGAGCTCATCGTCCCCCTGAGCGCCAGCGCAGGGCACTCTGAGTTCGCCTTCAGCACCCTCATTTCCTTTTTGTGCTCCCTTCTACCTTCTGATACTTTCTCTTCCTGAGCTCCAGATGCTCCCACCAGCTCTGCCCTTAATCAAAGTCTCCATATCCTTCCTTCTCCCATTTTATTCTCTACAGAAGTAATCCCTCATAGGATGTTAAAAGAAAATAAACCAAATCATGCAAAAGTATGAATTGCTGACATCCCATAGTCCTTCCACGATATATGTGTGTTAAAATCTGTTTTTTAGTATGAATATTGAATGGCCCCCAAATCTGAAAACGAAGTCTAAATGTCCAAATATATATTAGTAGACATTAGTATACTAGTATATTAGTTCAGCAAAGTCTAATATTGCTAATGAAGCAATAATTTTGGAGATTGGAAAATGTACATAGGGAATAATATCATAATAAAATATAATGTGTGTAAGTTCATGTAAGTCAGGGAAAACACAGATGTGTGCAGAGTGTAGTTGCAATTGTGTGGTTGCAGGATATGCACAGAAGTTGTAAAGAAATGTAAGCAGTTCTATTTATATGAACAGTTGATGTGAGTAAGTCTTGGTTGTTTTAATCTTTCTTTTTTAAGGAAAACAAAGGCTGACGAGAGGATTTGCAGGATAACTGTATGATGAAACAGTTTCTAAAGGCAGCGGTATACGGAAATCAACCTGTCTTATTTCATGAATATACTAATTAGAGGCAGTTATTGCTAGTTTCTGAAAGTATGCAACGGCCATCTCAAATAGCCGGAGGGTCCTGTACACCAAGGCCTTAGATTAAAGAATTCCCTAGATTGGCGAGAGTATTTGATATTTTAATGGACTGCTCCGAACGCCTCTGTTACTTGGGTTAACATTCTTGTAAACAAAACCAGTAGTGGGATTACCTATTAATTTCATGTTTTAGATACATACGTATTCATACACATAGAGCCAGTAAAACGTTAATCCCAAATACGCTTTGGTTTTTCCTAAGCCTCCTTTTTAAATAATATTGTATGTCCTACAAATTATATGACATACACCCTTCCGAGGAAAAGAAAACAGCATTAAATGGATGTTAAATTCCTGATGAGAAAAAATTGTGACTTTATATTGTTTTTAATATTTGAAGAAAGTGCCTTCTGTGAGTTCCTGACTGCTGTGAAACTGCAAAAGGCAAAAGCTAATCTCGTGTGATTATCTCATCTGCAGGGTAAAAGCGTGCTAACGGGAGGTCTGGATGCTCTGGAATTCATCGGTAAGAAAACCATGAATGTCCTTGCGGAGAGTGACCCAGGCTTCAAGCGGACCAAGACACTTATGGAGAGAACCGTTTCTTTATCTCAGGTGGGATTATATACTTTTCCCATCCTTTCTGTAAGTCAGTAAGGTAAATACCTTTTATTTATCTTTTTTAATAGGTATTTTAAAGCATGTGACTTAAATTCAAATGACATAAGACAGTGGAGAATAAAAATTGAGTTTTTCTAATATGCCTCTTTCCCCAGCCATTTAGTTCCCCATGGGAGGCAAACACTGTTAACAGGTTCTTATGGGTTCGGTCAGAATTATCAGATAGCTGTAGATATGGGTATAGACATAGACAGAGATACAGATATATATATACTTTTGCTGAGAAATGGTAGCATACTAACCACATTCATTTGTACCTTGCTTTATTCACTTAATCATTTCTCAAAGATTATTACGTTTTTGCCATTTGCCTTAGTCCCCACAGGCTGCTACCACAGAATATAAGACTAGGTTTCTCATAAGCTACAAACATTGATTTCTTATAGTTCTGGAGGCTGGGAAGCCCGAGATCAGATGCAGTGTCTGGTGGTGGCCCATTCCTGGTTCATAGGTGGCCGCCTTCTCACTGTGTCTTTACATGGTGGAAAAGGCAAGGAGCTCTGTGGGGGCGCTTTTAAAGACACTAATCCTATTCATGAGGGCGCCACCCTCATGACCTAATCCCCTCCCAAAGGCCCCACCTCCAGATACCATCACATTGGGGATTAGGTCTCAACCTATGAGTTTGGGGAGTGGGGTGTATGGGTGGTTCAGTCCGTCTTCAGCTCACCTCATGATCTTACAGTCTGTGAGTTTGAGCCCCACGTCGGTCTCTGCACTGACAACCTGGAGCCTTTTTCAGATTCGGTGTCTCCCTTGCTCACTGCCCCTCCCCCACTTGTGCTCTTGCGCATGTCCACTCTCTGTCTCTCTCAAAAATAAATAAATAAACTTAAAAAAAGTGAATTTTGGAGGGACACAAGCATTCAGTTGAAAGCATCATTGTATGTTTTCCAACTCTACCACTTTTCTAGCTACATGACCTTGAGCAGGTTACTTAATCCTTCTGTGCCCTGGTTTACTCATCTGTACATTGGGTGTAATACCAATAACTACTGATAGCTTTGACGTGAGGATTAAGTAAGTTAGAAGAGTACCAGATTCTTAGCAAACATTCAGGAATGCTAGTTATTGTGGTCTTATTACGATGTGTCAGTATGATAGGTGGGAATGATATCTCCTTGGGATTTTAATTTATAGTCCTCTTACTATGTGCAAGGGCTTCTCTTCTCACACTTCCATTTTAAAGTTTTCCAACTCTCCTTGGGAAACGTGAGTTGAAGAGTTGAATCTGTGGGGCGCCAAGCTGATACAGTCAGTAGAGCATGCAACTCTTGATCTTGGGGTCATGAGTTTAATTTAAGCACCACACAGAACATAGAGCTTACTTTTAAAAAAAATTAATCTGTGCTTTGCTTATCTACAGTAGTCAAGGAAATTAAAAGTAGTAATTGTTTTCTTTTCCAAGTATAAAGCCCTGATACTGAACTTGCTCTTTTAGATGGCACACGCCCAGTTCATACCCCGCAGTGCAGACATGCTCCTGGTCCCCTTCCTCCTTACCCGTCAGATACACCAGGTCTGCCTCTGCCTTCCTGAAGTTAGGAGCAGCTGAGACAGCCCCAGATTTTATAAATTTCACAGGCAGGACAAACATATCTTCTCCTGGCTCAACACTAGGAGGCCACTGAGGAGCCGTCGCTGACATCGGTTAGTGGCAGTTCCTGGAAAGCTTTTGTTTGAAGCTATTTCCTCTTGTCTCTTCCAGAGTAACCCTCATATAAGCCCTCTGATATTATTGCTCAGGTCGGGACTTGGCAGGTCATAAACCACCAGGCTACTGGTCCTTCAAAAGAAAGTAGATTTGTATGAATCAGATAATTAATACTCGATGTTGCAAAATGAAAACGAAACCAAAAAAAGCCAGCCCCAAGCATCAATGTGGCTAAGAACAAAAAAGCCCATCTTTTGCTCCTGCGGTGTGAGGGTCCCTGAGTTTTTGTTACAGTGAGGAGAGACAAACCATCAACATTATCTAGTATTTAAAAGATGCTCGAGTGCTGTGGAAAACAAGAAAAAGCAGAGCAGGAAGCTAATCAGGAATGCGGGAGTGAGGGGCAGGTTAAGTATGAACTTGGATTGTGAGGGGGGAACCTCATGGAGGCGAGGCCATCAGAGCAGGTAATTGAAGGAGACGAGGGGTTTGGGCTTGACCTTGCTGAAATCTGAACAAAGCACATTCCATGCAGAAAGAGCAGCTTGGGCAGAGGCCCTGAGGCAGGCGTGTCTGGTGTGGACAAGGAGCAAGGATGCTGCGTG
>PJEM01021556.1:0-11011 GCA_004023845.1 Helogale parvula | reverse complement strand
TAGGCGAAGGGATCAGATGATCCAATGCTTGCTGGCAGGCATGCGAGCAGCCTCAAATTAGTCCGTTAATTTTAGTAAACTCCAAGAAGTCATCCAGGAGCCCAATGAGAACCCGGCTGCCTTTCTAAATCGATTGAGGCCCTCACCCAATATACCAGACTTGACCCTACATCTCCAGCTGGGCCCACCGTCCTCACCACTTACTTTATTTCCCAGTCAGCACCAGATATCTCCAGAAAGCTAAAAAGGGCTGAGGATGGACCCCAGACGCCCATTTCAGATCTGGTGAGAATAGCTTTTAAGGTTTTTAACGGGAAGGAAGAGGCCCTAGAGCAGAGGAGGCAAGCCCGCCTGCAGCAAAAGGTTCAATTACAGACCCAAGCCCTGGTGGCAGTCCTGAGGCCAGCTGACAAACCTCATAAGAGTGGGGGACCGCGCCCCCCTCCGGGGCCATGTTTCAAATGTGGCCTGGAGGGCCACTGGTCTCGTCAGTGTCCAAACCCCAGGGAGCCCAGCAAACCCTGCCCCCTGTGTCATAAAAAGGGACATTGGAAGTCTGACTGTCCTACCACAGGAAACGGCAGGCTCGCGATGTGGCGAGACTCCCTTCAGACTGGATACCGCATTCCAGCTCCTGGGGCTAGAAGATGAAGACTGACGAGGCCTGAACTCAGTCACCCCAGTCACCCACGCTGAGCCCAGGGTAAAACTCCAGGTAGCGGGTGAGTCCATCTCCTTTTTGCTGGACACGGGGGCTACCTATTCTGTTCTATCGACCTATGCAGGGCCAACCAGACAGTCCACCATCAAAGTCATGGGCATTGATGGCTCCCCTCTATGCCACTGTCCCCAGTCTCCCTTACCAGTGCCAGACCTCCCAGTCAATCCCGAGGTTTGGGACACATCTACACCCCTGATAGCCGCCCATCATACACCGGTACTCATCAAGCTCAAGAATCCCTGTTTCTTCCCCTGGCGACCCTAATACTCCATCTCACATACTCATCGCATGGGTCTCAAACGTATAATTGACCGCCTCCTCGCATGAGGGCTCCTTATCCCATGCGATTCGCCCTGTAACACCCCCATCTTACCTGTCCGCAAGTCTTCTGGTGCCTATCGCCTAGTGCAAGACCTCCGAATAATCAATAATGCTGTGATCCCAATCCACCCTGTGGTCCTTCTGGAGGTCTCCCTTGTGCCTTTGCCTCCCCGGCTGCATAGTGTGTCACCGCGCCCCAAAGTCACGCCTCACGACCCCAGGGCAGTATTTTCTGCCACAGGGCCTGTCCCCATGCTTTAATAAAATCATCTTTTTGCACCAAAGGCATCTCAAGAATTCTTTCTTGGCCACGGGCTCCAGACCCCCACCACTTCAAACCCCATCAAACACTGGGCTGTATCTACCATTTTCTCTTGGCCTGCTTTTGTCCCTTTGGTCAGTAACAAATGTTGATGACAGATGTGGTATACCTATAGGAATATGAGGCCCACAGCCTTCATACAGGTGAGGCTGACATGTTATCCAAAACTCAGAAGAAGGTGGAAGTCTGGGACTTCAAAGGGAAGGAATGCAATTCACAGAAAGATAGAAAAGAGCACAGGTTTGGTAAACAAATGTTTGCTGGGCTCTCCAGAAAGAATGGGACACAGAGGGGCATTTTAACCAACAGATCTTGCTAAACTCTTCCCTGTCTCCCCTCCAATTTTTTACAGGAGCAAGAGTCACCTTGGGAGTCACCTTGGCATCGCGACCGAGCAGCTGGGGACTGGAGGAGAACACGTGCACAGACAACCTCACCTCTCACCTGCAGACCTGGGATGTCCTGCCCCATTTGGAAACAGCCAATCATGAAGCTCCAGGTTTCCCCCACCCCAACGAGACAGGCGACCTATCCTGTCCCACCGTGACCCTAAGATGCCCTTACTTGGTTATCTGCCCCCCAAGACCAAACCCGAAACCCTCTCACCCTTAAAACCCCACCTCTCTCAAATCGGGCTCAACTTCCCTGACTCAGCCCCGTACTTGAGGCACGGAAGCTCGCCCGGGACTGCCGACCCCATATAAAGGCCTTCTTGGCTCCATAACTTGGCTTCCCTCGTTTCCTCTCGTCTCTGCTTCCATCTACTAAATCTTACAGAAAGAACGTTAAACCCCACTCGGAGAGAAAAACTGTCACTCCATATACAACTGCTGGGTAGCCCAAATCTCAAACCTGGGTGGCACAAGGGAAAGAACAGCTTCCAGCCCTGCACCATCCTGGCGGGGAGTCGACATCCGTGGCGGGAGTGAGAGCACATACCTCATTTCCACGGCGCATCTTGCCCCCCTGCATTGGCCGCGAAAATCTGGAACCCGGGCTGACAATGGGAAAACTGGCCCCCTGTTCTGTGACCCCACAGAAGACTAATGCAGTAATGACTAGGGCAAGGTTGAGGCAGCAAAAGACTACAGGTCATTCCTGGCCACGCCCAGCGCCTGGGTAAGTTTTAGTCTGCTCAAAGAGAAACGGACCCCTCCCCCATTGGCTAGGGGCTGGGTTTTGTGCAGAATGTACGGGAAGCTAAGGGCAACACACACTTCACACCAGCTAATTTAAAAATATATGGAAGATGTGGCATATGTATACAATGGAGTATTACATGGCAATGAGAAAGAATGAAATCTGGTCATTTGTAGCAAAGTGGATGGACCTCGAGGGTATCATGCTAAGCGAAATAAGTCAGGCGGAGGACAGATACCATCTGTTTGCACTCAAAGGTCTAACAGGAGAACAAGAGAAACCTATTGAAGAACCAGGGGGAGGGGAAGAGAGAAAGAGCCAGGGAGAGAGGGACGTAAAACCTGAGAGACTATTGAAGACTGAAAACGAACTGAGGGTTGAAGGGGCAGGGGGAGGGGGGAAGAGCACTGGGTGTTATATGGAAACCAATAAACTATTAAATAAACTATTTGACAATAAACTATTAAAAAAAAAAGAATAGCCTGGCGTGCAAAGGTGGCCCTGGAACGTCCAGGGTCCGGACCATGATGATCACGGAGTGAGTGGCACCGGGCTGAGCCTGGGCAGTTTGCTGACTGACAAAGAGGGATGCTAGCAGTTAGGAAGGTAAGGAGGAAACTTAGGATGGGGACCATCTGCTCCCCCAACCCCAGCGGGACAAAGATACCATGGGAGGACTGCAGTACCCACTGGATGGCCTCGCTCCCCCTCACCTCCACAGCGCCCCCCTTTCCAATCTGGCAACCCCAGGCACTCTTCTATTCCTACTTGTTCCCACTGCGTTCGCTTCTGCCGGTTTGGTGTGATTAATGGATGGGGTTGCTTTTCTGTTGTGCTGAGAAAATAACTGTCAGTGGCCTTTCTAAACCTCTTTTTATTTCTGACCAAAAACTTGACACTGAAGCAGCCGCCGTAAACAGATTTAAGTACACTGCATCATTTGCCGGCGAGACTCCGGAGAATGGAAGCAGCAGTTTTTGTTCGTTTGTTTGGGTCTTTTGGTTTTGTTTGGTTTGGGTTTTACTTGATAGCCTCATTCCAAGACTGTTACCTTCTCAGTGTTGGAACCAGGCCTCATGAGGGGTGCATTTACCTGAATCATTTAAAGAAAAACGGAAAGATCAAGAGTAGTGAATAAAGAGTCAGTAACAGCTTTCAATCTGGATCAAAATCAAAACTGAAAAGTATTTCTTGTCTCATTCATCTGACCTTGCATAGAGGAAAACAAACTAAATAAAGAAACAAAGATTAGCATTAGAGGATAGGTTCAGAACCAGGACTGAGCATAAAGACACACGTTTTTGGGGCCGGAAAAGCCAGAGAGAGAGAATGCAAATGCTCATCAGAGGTCACAGGCAGTCATTAGGTGTGATGAGGTGATGTTTGAAGATTTCTCTCTATGTACACAGGTGTCTGCCTGACTGATCTAGAACTAAAGCCTTGAAAAGCACTTCTGCTCCGGCCACTGTTTCTCGCCTGGGGTTTTCAGGCCTTGGCATCCCCCTCATTAAATTTATTAAATGTGTCCTCTTCCTTCCACTCAAAAGCCAGTTAAAGCATGACTTCTAGGGAAGGACGCATGGACTCCAGGGATCCGCTGTGCCGGGCAGGGGCAGAGTCCCAGCCACCTGTACTTGGAAAGTACCCCTAGGAGCAAGGGGATGGACTGCTGCCGATGTTTCTCTCACCTGGAGACATAACAACTGATGTTCACCCCTAGACTACCAGACAAACTCCCAGGCATCCCTGGGAGCAGTCTGATTTTTCAGTGGCTGAAAAGATGACCTCATGCAACCCAGATCTTTGCTTTCTATGCACGAGGAAGAGCGGAGCTGGCTTCAGACTCAGCCTTCTCCTTCCTTGCCTCTTCTTTGGGAGGTCTTCCAGGTTCACTGTCCCTGGGGGCCCTTGTTGCTTTTGAGCAAGGAGAGGACTGCTGAGTCTCTTTATGGTGATGATCACTTGTGTTTGATCAGCCATTGACTGTGGCTCCTTGGGAAATGCCAGATGGCCGTGCTCCTGAACAGGGCTCATCCATGTTTAGTTGACGCCTGTGGAGTCATCACTGAGCTGATGCACAGGCTTCCTTTGACATTGGTCATTTGTCTTGAGGCTTTTCGGTGGAATTGTTTGGGCAGGTGGTCGGGCAGGTATTATGTGTTTGCAAACAGCATGCATCTCAGGCAGGCCCTCAATGGCTCTGTCATTCAGGGCCTGTCCGGGGTAGGCCATCGGAGCTTCCTCCTTCCTGTTGGACTTTGGACGGCTCAAAGCAGAGCCGTGGCTCTGCCTGTGGCCTGGCTGTGCACTCTGACACCATGAATCCAGAAGGGAGCTGGGCATTCGTTCTGCAATGTATAGAGCGCCTCCCAGTTACTAGAATTGCCAGGGGAGTTGGGGGCAGAACAGCCAGAGCTGCTGCTCTAACTGGAAATGCTATGATTAGCCAGCATGGAAGCCATGGGAATGTGTTCACCCTGCTGTGTGAAGTCTGGTCCTTCTGTGCAGGGAGAAAAATAAAAACCGTGACTCCTCTGACTCCTCAACACACTGAATTCACTTCTGTGAATGCCCGTTTCCCAGCCGTGGAAGGGGCTTGAGTATATGTCTAAGTCAAACAGGAAAATCACACAGTAATTGCCAGCCATTTATAGACCCTCCCCCACCCAACCCCACCTCCCCACCCCACACAGTTTTCTCCCTATCTCAAGTTTAATATTCCCTAGCTCATGGCCAGCAGTCAAGCTCTGCAAAGGCTTGCTGAGACATTCCGAAGTACAGGGGACATTCAGGAGGTGGGATCCATCATCTTCCTCCCGGCCTGCCCCTCTCCCTCTTCCCCTCCATAATCACCTTCATCATCACAGTTATTATTTCCTAAGCACTAACCTGCAGCTCCCTCTGGCAAACATTGCCTCAGATCTTTACACCTCCAAGATAGGTACTAACAGCCTCGGTTTGGAAATAAGAAAATTCTTGTCCAGAGAGGTTAAGTCATTTTTTTAAGGTCACTCAAAGAGTAAATAACAGAACTAACAGTTAAGCCCCTATCTAGCTGGCTCCAAAAGCATGCTCTATCCCTGTGCCCCCGAGGGAGGCCTTGGAAAGGGCAGAACAGCTCTGTGTGTGTGTGTGTGTGTGTGTGTGTGTGTGTGTGTGTGTGTGTGTGTGTATTGGGAGAGGGGGTGGTAGTCTTGAACTAAAAACCAGTTTTCACAGACTGTCCTCTGCAGCAATGAAATAATTTTTAAGACGAGGTGGCGTTTCTCTGAGTGATTATATATGACTGTGAAGAGATAGATAGATAGTCATCTTTGTGTAAATATATATTGCTCACAGATGTGAGGACTATGTCTTTCATGTTTATAACTTCATGTGTATATATGTATTCTGTATGATAGATGTGTCGGTGTGCGTACATACACAGAGTGGGACACAAGTATCCCCGTTTAGAACTAGAACCCAGTAAGTTTTACATTCACAGGTACTGCTTAGATCTATTCTGTGTGGTGTGTGTGCGTGTGTGTGCTTCTGTGTCCTGACCGATGCCGTAGGATGTCTGTAAGCTAGTGTCACAACCGTCAGGATGGGGGTGGGACAGCAGTGACCTGGGAAAGGTCAGAGAAAAGGGAGGGGTTCTGGCACTACTAGCAGAACTGGGATCGAGTGAACTACGTTAGATCTGAGTGCGTCTGCTGCATTTGCCTAAGTCGTGATGGGAGAGAACACGTGGGAATGCGCACCTCTCACCGAAGCCGTGATGGATTATTTTCCTGACACAACTGTTAAGAGCACCTGTTAACGGCCAGCAGCACCCAGACATATTGCAATATCCTGGAGCAGAACCTCAGAATGAATCTCATTGCCGAGTTTTAGAATGACTGGAGACCCCAGGGGTCCTTCTTCTTCATATCCAATATCTCAGTTCAGGTGGTCAGTGTCCAAGGGAAGTTGCCAGGTAGACAAACACCTCAACCTCGAAAACCTATCGGCAAAATCAAACTGAAGGAGCAACCCAAGAAGAAAGCTCCCTTCTGGAATGTTCAGAAGTAAGTCTCCGACTCTTCATCTCAGCTCAAGTCATGATCTCACGGTTCATGGGGTCGAGCCCCGAATTGGGCTCTGTGCTGAGAGCTGCACTGTGACCTGCGCACACTCACCCGGGGTGCAGCGGGCCACAGAGAGCTGCCCCCCCCCGCTCACGGGGGCAGACAAGTACTTCCGGGGCCATTATTTGGGGGCAGGGGCTTCCCCGGGGTCAGATGTTGTCGCCCTTCTCAGAGGAATGCCCGGAGGCTCTCCGCGGGGGCTTTCGTGCAGGGCCAGCGTGAGAAGCACACACATAACCACCCTGCTCCTCGCTGAAGAGGTTTGTTTTGTTTTGTTTTGTAAGATGTGCCTTTTAAAGGACCACAGTATCACCTGCTGCGCCGCCTGCTTCCCTTGGCTTTGAACGGTTGTGTCTCCTCCCCAAATCCACCGCACCCTCAAAGGGCTGGGTCAAGCCAACGTGCTAGAGACCTGGGGCCGCAGGGGGACCTGCCAGCTTCCTGAGCGCTGTCGGGCAGGTCGCCTGTCCGTCTGAACACGTGGCACCCTCACCTGGAGGGTGGGGGTGACTGTGCTTTCTCTGCTGGGTGGCCGTGGGGATTAAATGGTCACCAGCAGAATGCTCAGGTGCGGCGCACAGAACTTCACAACAATTCTATATTAAAGTCAGCTTCCCAGTGAGTGGCGGCACCCTGAGGTGGCCCTGTGGGCTCCGCGATGTGCGTGCGGGGTCAGTTCGTGAGTGGCGGGGTGGCCCTGTGATGCCTCACCTCCCGCAGGGGACAGACAGCTCCTCCCGGGCCTGTGACAACGCTGGTCCCTGGCGTCGGGAGTGAGGACAGACAGGTTGATGCCGTGGGCCAGGCTCAGCCGGGTCTTTCCGGGAAGGGCCTGCTGCCCTGGGGCCTTCGAGAAGCCGGGCAGTGGGCACACTGAGGGCACCACGCCCTGCAAGTGCCAGCACACGGGCTTCTGCCACGGGGTCCAGCAGAAGAGCTTAGCATCAGAACCAGAGCAGGGGCACCAAGGCCACACTGGGCCCAACCTCCCCTCCTCCCATGCCTGGACGCTGGGGGTCACCAGCAGGGTGCCCTGGGGACAGCCAAGGCCGTCATCCCCGCCTTCTTCCTCCCTCTCTGCCCCCGGAGACGAGCCGGTGACACGGGCTGGACGTTCATTGAGGAGGAGTCAGGGTCTGGGGAATCATCCCTCCTAGAATGTTGCGTTTTTTATCCAGGAGAAATACAACACAATCGCACCGTCTTCATCATCTCCAGGGTACGGGTCAGTGGTGCCAGGCATCCCCACGCCGGGGTGCAGCCGTCCCCTCCGCCCGTTCCAGAACGCGTCATCTTTCCAAACTGAGACTCTGCCGCCCTTCAACCCTAACCCCCGCCCCTCCCTGCGGCCCCTGGCGCCCCGTCTACCCTCTGTCTCTGTGGATCCGACTCCCCTCGCACCTCACGTAAGTGGAATCGGACAGCATCTGTCCTTTCTGGCTCGTGTCACTGTGGGAACGGGTGTGAGAATGTCCTTCTATTCGGCCGAATAATAATCCAGCTGTCCGTCGTTCTCCGTTTTGCTCATCCACGCGTCCATGAGGGACAACTGGGGCTCCTTCTGGTCTCTGGCTTTCGTGTGTGACGCTGGTGTGAACGTGGGTGTGCAGACGCCCTGCTTTCGATCCTGTGAGGCCTGTGTCCGGACGGGATCGCTGATCATATGACAAGTCTATGTTAACTTTGTTTGTACAGTTTATTTTGAGAGACAGAGACAGAGACAGAGAAAGCATGAGCAGGGGAGGGGCAGAGAGAGAGCAAGGGAGGGAGAATCCCAGGAAGCTCCGCACTGTCAGCTCAGAGGTCGATTTGGGGCTTGAACTCACCAAGAGTGAGATCATGACCTGAGCTGAAATCAAGAGCCGGACACTTACCGACTGAGCCACCCAGGCGCCCCCTGGGTGGGTTAGGTTTAATTTTTTAAGAAATTGTGAATGTTGTCATTTAAAGTGGGGATTTAGGAAAGCATCGGAAGTAAGACACGTAGAGCAGGAAGGAAAGTGTCCGAGTCTCGTCAGCCCCACAGAAGGACGGGATTCGGGCTCTGGATCAGGGCAAACGAGTTCACTTCTCTGAGCCTTGACCTCCTCATCTGCAGCTTGTGAGCAACCCCACCCCCAGCTCCGTGTGGGGTTCGGAGATCTGCAGCTTAATTGGGAGGGTGGTGGCTCAGGGCGGGAGTCAACAAGCCACGCCCCTGCGCCTGATTTTGAGCCTCGGAGAGTCAGGAATGGCGTTTCCAGCTTTGAGGACTGGATACAAATAAAGAAGGGGCAGCAGAGGTCACGTGTGGTCCACGGAGCCTGAACAGTTTACTCCCTGGCCCTTTAAAGGAAAAAACTTGAGCGGCCCCTTTAAGCGAATGTGCTCTCTCAAGTCAGGGCTCCAGGTCAGCCTCTGGCTGCGTAAAGAGGCTCAAGACCTCGAGTTACTCCGTCCATCTGTGCCTCCATCGCCTCATCTGTAAAGTGGGGATGATGATGCCCGGGGCTTTTTGTCCACTTCCATCGAGTCTCTGCTGAGCACAGCCTCACTCAGCTCCTTCTAGCACATTCTGTATGCGTGTCTCCCGTTTTCTGTGAGGTCCCTCTTCCCAGGTGGAAGTGGGGTTCCCAGAGCAGGGACTTTCCTAAGCTCTGCTCCCTGCTGTGTCCCCGGGGCAGGGAAGAGCACTCTGCAGGAAGCAGGCACTCAGTAAGTGTTTGCCCAGTGAATTCTGACCCCAGAGGTGGGGTTTGGAGAGAATGAAGTGAGGTGATGCACAGAACACAGCGAGGCGCGGACACTCGGACTCCCGCTCACTGCTACCGCGTGGCCCACCGGGACTTGCTCCCAGGACGGTCCGCCGTCTGTCGGGGCTTCTGGGAGGCAGGGGAGGGGTGCAGGGAAGGGGCGTCAGAACCTCCAGCTTTCTGGAGAAGTAGGGGCTTCTCTCCCGACATGGCCTTCTTTTCCGGGCCAGGGAGGGGGGTCAGGGCTGGAGGGGGGCAGGAAGTGGAGGGCTGACTCTGCTCTGTGACCCACAGCTGGAAACCCAGAGAAAGATGTGCTCTGGCTTGTGGGAGGCTCCCCGACTCTGTCCCTAGAGATAGTTCCCTGGATCGAGGGCTCTGGATGCCACTGACTCACCCTCATGAATGTGCTGACCTGCTCTTTGTCCCAAGGCCCCAGGGCACGCGGGGCAGGGAGGGAGGGGGGTGGGGGAGAGACATGCACGGCTTTCTGGATGGGTCAGGAGCCTGACGTCAGGGAGCCAGTGTCTCCCCCAACAGGAAATGCCAGAGGAGTGACGTGCCTGGAGTTGAAGGATGGTCACCAGCGAGAGATCGGATCTGCTGAGACCTGCTAACAGAATAGCCTCCGGGCTCCAGGGCGGCAAAGGAGGGGGGGTCAGAGAGGCCCACCGCCCGGGGCAGAGAAGCCTTCCCATGTTCCTAATTTTTGTTCAGCTCAAATGTAGCTTCTAGCTCTGGAAGTTTCTACCCATTTTAGTACTAACCTAAAAGATGACAAATACTGCATTTGTCCCAAAAGTCCCTTTTACATTTTTTTTTGAAGAAAAAACACGTTCTAAAATTTAGACATTTAGTGACACTTACATTTTGATTACTAAAGGTGTTAAGTAATGATCTTATATCAAAATATTAAAACTCTAGGGACGGCAGATATATTCAAGCAATTGCAGCATTTACCCATACAATATAACCTAAGGTTTGCCATTGTACAACAGCACTCTTTCTAGGACACAATTTCCTGAGTAGTAAGAGCTAAAGTCATATTTTTTGATAAGTTATTGACAGAAGAAGCAGTATGCATTTTCTTAATCAGTTTAAGAGTAGAGATAGTAACAGCAGTAACAATAGAAATTAATGCAGTCATTCCTAACATTAAGGTAGCAGTAAGGGTCTCTGGGCAGGACAATTTTTTATTTAAGAGTCACAGAGTTTAAATATTCGACTAAGAGGGAGGTGGTGTTACATGAGGGAGTTATCTGTGGCTGATGGTTATTTAAATCAATTCTCCCCCTTTCCCTGCTCAGGTTCTTGGTGTTTTTTCTTAGCGTGGTCTGGGGACGGGTCAGACGACGACGATGTAGAGGCATATCGGACCAGACGATCTGGCACCCAAATAGGCGAATCACTTTCCTGTGGGAAGATACAAGCAAAACCTCGACCCGCAGTTAGTAAAACATCAGGGCTTTTCCAAGTTCCTGAGAGCACATCTTTCCATTTTACCAGGGGTTTTATGGTCAGTTTGTTTTCCCAATGCTTAAGCATTGGGGTTTCCCCTGAATTATCTGGAGTCAGGTGATTTAACACAAACATACAATGAGCTAGGATCTGATGAGGTGAGGCATACTTAAAATCTGAATTTTGAAGTCTCACTATTTGATTTTTC
>PJEM01021555.1:0-10997 GCA_004023845.1 Helogale parvula | reverse complement strand
GAGCGGAGGAGGGAGAGAGAGTTGGGGAGAGAGAGGGATACAAAACTTGAGAGACTGTTGAATGCTGAAAATGAACTGAGAGTTAAAGGGGAAGGGGGTGGGGGGAAAAGAGGTGGTGGTGATGGTGGAGGGCACTTAGGGGGAAGAGCACTGGGTGTTGTATGGAAACAAATTTGAAAATAAAATAAAATTTAAAAAATATATATATATATAATATATATATATATTATAATATATAATATAATATAATGTAATAATAATAATAAACTTAAGAAGCAAGTATAGTAAATGATAATCTGTAAGCTTAAGTTAGATTATCTACGTAGGTGTTCATTTAAAATAGTTTTATTGGTATGTAAAATGCAAAACCTAAGATGCAATAATTAAAACATATTTCCATGAGGAAATAAAAACTAATAAGTTTTCATTTTTTAGAGCACAAACACTAGGAAAGGTATGTTCAACACCCACAGTTAAAAATATCTTTTGAATTTGAAGTTCTAATTTTAAAGATGATCATCAATAGTTAAATGTTACTCATACGATGTGTAGCTGATGGTAATGTTCATTCTCAAAATTTTCATTTTTCCCATCAATTTTATTTCGTTATCTATTACATCAAATGTTATATAATTTTGATGTTTATATAGCTTTATTTTTAGTTGGCATCCCTTATTCAAGGTGCCTATGCTAAAAGGATAGGGGCAGTTGGAAATTAAAATCCAGAAATAGGATAAAAGGGGAGATCAGACATAGTTGAGTTAAAACCAGGTAGCAGAAGTAAATTTTAGATGTGCTCCAAACAACTGAAATTTGAAATCCTAATTTAAGTTAGTAAGATCACTTTTATTATATGACATGGGGTTCATGACACATCAAATCTTTTCCTCGATTTTCTTTAATATCCAAAGTAGTTATTATTTATTCAGTGATTGATTCATTTATTTTATCATTTACATTCAATAGTGATTTGGTGTCACTTTTATACCAAGCATATATTGATTTTTATATGTACAAATTCTTCAAAGCACACTTGCTATGCTAGGTAGAACAAGATATGTAAAAATAGAATATTGTTAATACTTACACAGATACTGGGAACTATAACATATATTTTAAAGTCTTATTTGTACCTTTTGTTTATTTTTTGCCTTTGCACAAGTAGAGCCATACAAACTAGAAAATTCAATTACATTTGCACTTTTTCTATACAACCCTATGCAGAGCCATGTGCTAGCTAATTTCAGAATTATAAGGGAAGATAGTTTTGTATATTGAAAAGAGCTATAGATAAGATTAAGTGACCTTAATCTGTAGCTATTTCCTGCTACCACAAATTTATAGGTAGCTACACCCCTGTGAGTTATATTGTCACATAAGTGAAATACCTCATAGCCAGTGATACCAAGGATAGTACTTCTTTACACTTAAATAAATAGTATACCCTAAATTATTATTAAGATATATTTTACCCAGTGGATTATAATCACTGACTTCACACCACAGTATTTGGAGTATTTCAAAAATTACTGAGTCTCAAATTTTTATAAAATTAAAATTATTTCTAAAAATCGAGAAAAGACCAAACTAAATTTCCTTAGTAGGGAAGAACACGTGTATAAACTTTAAAATATGAAGCTGATGCACCATAAAGATTTATGTGTTCTGCTTTGAATATTTTTATGCTCTTATATCAAGACAAACATTTTCTATCTTAAAGAAAGAAAGAATAGGAGATATACAGACACACCATTATAATAAGAAAGGCAACAGAAGATTTCCAAATAACTAAGAAATAAAGAAACATGAGTTAATTCTATTTACTTATTTATTTACTTACTTATTTATTTATTTATGTGAGAGAAAAAAGAGAGAGAAGAAGAGGAGCAGACAGAGAGAGAGAGAGAGAGAGAGAGAGAGAGAGAGAGATCTAGAGAAGGCTCCGTGCTGTCAGTGAGGAGCACGACATGTGGCTCAATCCCACGAACTGGAGATCATGACCTGAGCCAAAATCAAGAGTCAGAAGCTTAACTAACTGAGCCACACAGGTGCCCCTGAGTTTAATATAGATAAAGAAAACTTAATGGATAAGTGCCCATGAAGCAGTGGGATTAGAAATGGAAGGGAATAACTGGAAATGATTTCTAAAACGCTCAACACCAACACATTGATATTTAAAGGTAGGTTATGAAACACGTGTTAAGTAAACTGTATAGTCCTAAGGGACAACCATTCTCTCCTTTAAGCACTTCTCATGATAGTCTGTGGACTCTATTTTTGCTTTTTCTCTTTTGTTCACAAATGTGATGTCAACATACCTACTGCAAACAAATCAGTATGTGTGTACATCAATTAGATTGATGCCATTATTGTCTATAATCAAGCCTTAAGATATAGTAGAACTGATTTTTGTGGGGAGAAGTAGGTGGAGGACTCCTTGCCGGATCTGTTTGGTCTTCACACTATAGATGATTGGATTGAGCACAGGTGGAACTAATAAGTAGATGTGAGCCATGAAGATATGGATCAGTGGGGAGGAGTGTTTGGCAAAACGATGGACAATAGAGAGCCCCATCATAGGCACATATAAAATGAGTACAGCACAGATATGAGATGCACACGTGTTGAGAGCCTTAAGCCGCCCCTCACGGGATGCAATTTTTAATATAGAGTGAAGGATGTACACATAAGACACAAAAATACCCAGGGAGTCCATTCCCCACAGCACAATGACCAAAAGCAACCCATAAATAACATTAAACATGGTGTCAGCACAGGCAAGGCGGATCATGTCCTGGTGCAGGCAATATGAATGAGAAAGGACATGGGAGTGACAGAAAGGAAAGAAGGCCAGCCGGACCAGAAGTGGAGTCATGGCACAGGCACTCCTAAGCAGGGCTGCAATTCCAATCTTCATGATAAGTCTTGGCGTGAGAATGGTAGCATATCGTAAAGGGTGGCAGATAGCCACATAGCGGTCAATGGCCATGGCCAAGAGCACAGATGATTCTGTGAAGGAGAAAGTGTGAATGAAAAACATTTGGACTACACAGATATTGAACTGGATTTCCCTGGAAATGGACCACAACACCCTGAAGACTGATACCATTGTGGGCATGGACATGCCCATGTCAGTGAGGGAAAGCATGGCCAGGAAGTAGTACATGGGCTGATGGAGTCTAGGATCCTTCCGAACTATATGCAGGATGGTGCAGTTACCCATGATCCCAGCAAGGTAGAGGAGACAGAATGGAATGGATATCCAGTGGTGAAATTCCTCGTAGCCAGGGATACCTGAGAGATAGAATGTGGAGGACAGGGTATTACTGGAGTTTAAGGTTGCCATAGAGCTCACTGTTAAACCACCATCCAATTTCAGGATCACACTGCAGTTGTGAGGGCAATGATAAGACCAGCATCTGAGTCAGGAAAACAAAACCTAAACAAAAAAATGAAACTTCAGTACTTTCCTATAAGCACTCTTAAATTCACCCCCACATTTTGCTTTCTTCATTTCATCGCTGAGTATTGTTGGGTTGGTTAAGTAAAATATATACATTATAGCAACTCTTTCCCTCCTGCCTCTCAGATGCAGGCTCACTGACATTCTTTCAAAGTATAGGCAATCTTCTTCTAAAGATACTACCTAGAGCAGCAAACACATAACTTGTTCAGGATGACATCTTTCATTTTTAATTTTCCTCTAGAAATTTCTTGGCAAAAGGCTATTGATGTTAATATTAACTTTTTAATGACTCCTGCTATTATTTACACACAATACCTTTTTCTGCCTAAGCTTCAGAGCTTTCTCGTTAATACTACAGCACCATGCAAGGTGCCTTTACAGAATTCAGGCATTTATGGGTCAGCAGCACTCATTACCATGATCAGGTCTTACTAACATATCCACAGCTATATAACTGAGGCCACAGGCCTTGTCTCAGACTAGATTTCCAAGAACTAAACATAGGTTAACCTGACTTTAATTAAAACAACTTAATTTTAAAAATTATAACAATGAACTATGTAATTTTAAATGTAATGTCCTTATTGTAATAGAATATATAATTTAAGCAAAGTGTAACTGCCCATGACTCTGATTTTAAAGATTCACAACCTTCTTTCTATTATGTTTCAGATCTGATTAGTCATTTAGAGTGGTACCTTCTACAAAAACTATTAAAAAAAGAAAGTAAGATAGATAGAGGTTGTGGAAAGATAAAGTTGAAACTCATGTTTGAAAATAAGAAAGACCACAAAGAACTAAAAATCTATAATGTTCAGAAAAAGCACTTGACTTTAATACTAAATCTTTCCTACTCAGAACAAATGAGAAAATATATTTTCCCCCAATAGAGGCCAGTACTTCTTCTGTGGTCACAAAAAACATTTATGAAGTAAGAAAGATGAGACACCTCTCAAAATTCCACTGCCCATCAAGTGCCAAGAGTCCCTACTCACCAAAGTGCTGTTTTGAGGATTGACAATCCATGAGACAGATTACTTCCCCTTGTAAAAGAATAAACTAGTGTCTTCCTGTCTTGTAAAGTCTACCTTGGTGTTTTGGGAACTTCAAATACCTTTTAAAATCCCCTTTAATTTCTCTAATTCCATACAAATAAACCCTGATTGTAGCATATATTTGGCTGGATGATTAATAATGATAAATTTTTTTTAGGAAACAGAAGACCCATAATGAAGAAAACAAACAAGCAAATTCCAGAGATAAATTCAGTCTTTCTGACTACACATATTACAAGTCAATACTGTCCACCTATTCACCTGGTGCTTACAGTCTTGATATTTTCCTCAATCTGTCCTGCTTATTACTACCACCAACCCCCTCTTCTCTTGCCTTGGGCTTGTCTATCTCACCTTCCTTTCTACATTTGCACTCATTGTCTTAACTGCCCAGATATTCCATTATTTCTTATTTTTGTTAATTATGTTAAAAAATCTCATCCATATCCCAAGCATAGAAGACTTTCTACTTTTTACCCCACTGCTTAGTCAGTTCAGATTATTTCTCCAATATTTTAAATACCTCTTCCAGGGTCCTGGGTGCCTCAATTGGTTAAGTGACCAACTTCAGCTCAGGTCATGATCTCATGGTTTGGGTGTTCAAGCCCCACATTGGGCTCTGTGCTGACAGCTTGTATCCTGGAGTCTGCTTTGGATTCTGTGTCTCCCTCACTCTCTGCCCCCACTCGTGCTCTCTCTGTCTCTCAAAAAATGAACAAATGTTTAAAAAAATTAAATACTCTCTCCCAAAGCCAAGAAGAGGTTATTGAAAACTGGAAGATACATGATCTGGAGGCCAGTCTGAAGCAGGTTTACATTCTCCCTGACTTTCTCCTGAGGTTTTAGAAGACTACTGTCCACTATCTCCCTTGCTCAGACTCTTTCTCTGCTTCCACAAGCACATCCCCCTCTGTAATATTGTGGCTCCAATGCTTGCTCACTTTTGAAGCTGAACAAAGACTTATTTCCCTCTGTACCAAAGTAGCCTTATCTCTAAACTGAAAATAAAAAGCACTTGATAGGATTGCTCTAAGGTTAAAGGAGATACTGTAGACAGAACACTGAACATAGAGCCTTTCTATATAGTGACCATAAAAAAATGGTAATAATGATGAAGACAATATCTGACAATGACAGTATTTCTTTAAAGAGTCACAGGAGGTGGGAAGATATGAGGATTCCTTCCAGAAAGGAATCATCAGAAGTGGGAATATCACAAAAGTGACTGAGGTAGTCTGAGGAGTGAGACATGAATAGTACAAGTTTCATCTCTGTTTTATCCAGTGAAAATTCAGGAGATCCATAATAGAAATGGCCTCATAACCCTATTCTATACCTCCAATTTCCTCAGGTATTATAATGCTGATACTTCTATAGTTTTCATTCTAAACATTGTCAGTTTTGGAGAAAAAAAAGACAGAGCCCAATATGAAATGGAAAGTCTATCCAAGAAAAGGAATGAGGTCTTTGTCACTACAGGGAGCCTGGAAACTGAGCAGTCATGTTACTGTCCTGAAGTTGCCATAGCATTGATTCACGACATTCCATATGTTTACTCATGTCCACTCTGCCTGTTTCTCCACAGTTCATTATATGGTGGCCTTGGCTCAATTTTGTCCAATTCCCATTGTTTCTGATCCTATAATTTGGGGTTTAGATTCTAATTAATTCTTTTTCTTCTTTTAAGTGTTTATTTATTTATTTTTTTTAGAGAGACAAAATGCAAGCAGAAGAAAGAGAGACAAGACAGAAAATCTCAAGCAGGCTCTGTGCTGTAAGCACATAGCTGGACTAAGGCTTGATCTCAGGACCCATAAGAAAAAAAATTAACCTGAACCAAAATTAATAGTTGGATTCAGGGGCACCTGGGTGGCTCAGTCGGTTAAGCATCTGGCTTCTGCTCATCTCACAGTTTGTGGGTTCGAGCCCCGCGTCGAGCTCTGTGCTGACAGCTAGCTCAGAGCCTGGAGCCTGCTTCAGATTCTGTTTCCCTCTGTCTCTGACCCTCCCCTGCTCATGCTGTCTCTCTCTGTCTCTCAAAAGTAAAAAAAAAAAAAAAAAAAAAAGACTTGGATGCATAACCAACTGAGCCACCCAGGCACCTCTAGACCTCTCAGTCATAATTAATGTCATATTAAAAATCACTGTTATTTGGGATTGGAAGGGACATTCTTGACAGTTATCTGGAACAACCCTAATCCTATTCTGGAATCCCTGTTACACCAGAAAATAATCCTCACCCAGTGTAAGCATCACATTCCACCCATGCACACAGAGATCCACCTACCATAAATGTCTAGGGCATCCTGGGCAAGTCCAGCCTGAAAAATCTGAGTCTTGCTTGAATGCTATAGGAAGGGGCATGAACAATGAAGATATTTTAGTGAAAGCTAAATTCTCTGAGGGACTGTGAACCTATCTCTTCTTCAACAGTCTCCTGGTCCTCCTTCCCACACTCTGGTGACCACCCTCCTCTCTTTTGTCTCTCAAGTGCCCCTCTGTAATTTCCTCTTACCTCAAATTTTTATTTTCCCCAGGACTCACTCATGTTCTTGGTGGAATAGTTCTGCTTGTCATCAGAGACTGCTCTAATTCTCAGGGGAAAAAAGGTCAGTTCCTAAGTCTCCTTCAGTCCTTTGAGGTAGGAAGTCCCAGGATAAATGCAGGACAGTGTGTGTAATCCTGTCAGTGCCACCATTTTGGTTTATTTTTCTCTGGCTACAGCAGGATTGACAGTTTGGGCATACAGGGGCAAGAAGGCTATTGAGAGTCTCAAACACTGTTGCCTCAATGTCTGGAACAAATGAGGTAGCACAACATAAGATAATATGAGATACTGATTTGTATCCAGGATATGATGGGGTGGTAAAGATTTGGGGATATGGTGTAGTCAGTGAGAGGGACTTATTAAGGATGTAATCTGGGGGGAGACAGAATCTATGACTTAAGAGTTGGGAGTGATCTACTTCTGTTCTATTATTATATACCGGAAAAATATGAGATTCAGTTATAATCTGCCTCCCTCAAAATCACACAACAGTGGATACATAGGAAATCTCTGTTCCTTCCACTCAGTTTTTCTGTGAACCTAAAACTGCTATAAAAATAAAATCCATGTTCAAAACCACATAATCAGCCATAAAACCAATGTAATCACTCAGATCTAATTGATTAGTGTGGTACTTTCTTCACTGTGCCCTAGAGTTCCTTCTGATGAAACAGATTAATATGTTTTGATAGAACTAAAAATAGAGGCTTTTACTCAACTCTTAAAACCTTCTCTATGATTATTAACACTATTATTGTCTTCTACATGTCTATTGGTGAGTGTGCAGTATAGCAGGCTGGCATGTGCACTGACGAATGATCTGAAATCTCTGATTGGGGTGTGCGTTCCAATTGTGATGTTAGCCTTGTTAAGTATAGGAAAGACTTTTAAGAATGTGGTCTACAGTTAATTTTTCCAACTCCAGTTTTGATCTTCGCAATACTGATCTAATTATAACTAAGTACTTTATTATATGTTCATTCAACTCAGATTTGTCTATTGTACATTTGTCATAACTCACTAATCTCTAGGCACTGGTGTATTTAATACTTTCAATTGAGAACCTGCTTTGTCAGGAGTTGATGACCTCAGTAAAGTAATAGTTTTCCTAAATGTACTCAAAGAAACTCACCAACCCCTGATAGTCTATGGAAATGAATCTCTTTATTTTTAACGGTAGAAAATCCCTCATAGTTCCATCTTCGAATGTCTTATGAAATTACCAGACAAATGGTTTCTACTTACTGCCTTCACTGACACTCAGTGCCTCGTACTTCTCCTTATTCTGTAATTTTTTGTCATTAAGTTAAATCATTTTTCATGGATTTTCCTATAAAGCAAATATATAATAACATATATTTTAAAACTTCTAATGATTTACATAAGCCAAAATGCAGGGGACTTTAGCCTATGGAGAAATTACAATGCCTATAAATGTTTAGGTAGAAGTTATTTTTGTCATATGACAGAGCACCATATATTATTTCTGAGTTACTCTGCCTCAGCAAGGGTGAAACCTGAACAAATCATAGAAGGTACCTTTAGGGACAGACAAGTGCAAGAGTATTTTGTTTCATTATTAAGGCACTAAGCTGATCTCTGTGAATATCTCCTTATTCATAAACAGAGAAGCTTTACTAAATTTTACTAATACATTTTCACAGATATTTTCATTCATGTATATGTATATTTATATGGAATTTGCAACATGACCATTGGAAGGATGCTAATTGAGGGAAAATATCTGAGTACCAATATCCAGAGTTAAATGTATGAAAATCCAAAAATCTTCCAATGAGAAGATAGTGATACTTCTTAGAAGAAGAATGCATGAGTCTTAGGATTGAATTGCTTAGTAAGAAATAATACAGTTGTAAGACAATAAATAGAGTGAGACATGATGTGATAGAAGGTTTTCTCTAGAGAATAGATTCCCTTCACCATTTTCTTTTCTTTTCTTTCCTTCTCCTCCTTTTCCTTCTCCTCCTTTTCCTTCCTTCCTTCCTTTCTTCCTTCCTCCCTCCCTCCCTCCTCCCTCCCTCCTTCCCTCCCTCCCTTCCTTCCTTCCTTCCTTCCTTCCTTCCTTCCTTCCTTCCTTCCTTACAAGATTTAGTCTTAATAGTTTAGGGACATGTCAAGTTACAGGGTGGGGCTTTGAGTCTGAAAGGCCAGAATTTGTGAGGATGTGCTGCTTGCTATGGAATGAACAGAAGGAGGTTCATTGGCACCATCATGAAGTTCATTCAATGTGATGACAAGGTGAGCCCAATGCCAGTGTGTCAGGAAACCAACAGTTCCTAGCATGGTGCCTGACTCTCCACTTGCAACACAGTTTGTATTTACTCTGCACCTCAGCAGGCAAGAACTGCAACAATGTGGTTGCAACCTGTACTGTGAGCTTCCTTCACTTCCTTCTACATAGCCAGTTTGTCAAACAACTCTATGGCTTTCTTTCCATTCAGTTCCCTCTCTAAGAGGTGAAATTCATCCAAACTTCCCCTAAAGATCTTTCCTCTGCTCTACACACTTCTGGACTGGCTTATCCCTCCTACCACCCCATTCTGTGATTTGCTGACTACTCTTGTCCCATTTCTTAAGATCATAGAACAACATTTTAAAAGTCATACTGGTACTATAATAAACAGCACCCTCCCCAACACGCACACATTTTCTTCTTTCTATTTTTAAAAAATGTTTAATGTTTATTTTTGAGAGAGAGAGAGACAGAGTGTGAGCAGGGGAGGGGCAGAGAGAGGGAGAGGCACAGAATATGAAGCAGGCTCCAGGTCTTTTACTCTACCCACTGATACAGGAGACTGGGGGAGTTCTCAGCACCCAAGACTTCAGCCACCAGCCAATGCCAGATTCTTTTTTTTTAATTCCTATCCTTGACAGAATGTATTAAATAAGCTAACACCACCAACAAGCAAAACAAGTACTACAATGTAAAAATATTAAAATAACGATAACCCTCTCACATGCATAAATGAAAGGTTTCACACAAAGAACTCACATCTTTTCAAGCTTCAATAGTAAATATTCTGCTACTATGTATTAAATACTGCATGCTTTGCCCAAGCTAAGATGAAACCACATCATGAATCAATAAGCATTTTCCATTTTCTTTCATTACCTACTCAAAGTCATGCCTACTGCACCTCTAAACATTTCACTAAATCCAATTATACAGCAAACACTCCCAAAATAAACTTAGATTGTATTGCAGTTTCACTTAACAGTATACAAAATGCTGTGTTGTGACAGGTATCAATTATCCATTAGATACTGAATCAAGTTTTCTTAAGCACTACTAACTGCTTGCTTTTCTTGAAGCTAGATCATTCTGAAAATTTCCTGTTAGACCTATGAGTGCGAACATATGGTTTCTGTCCTTCTCTGCCTGACTTATTTCACTTAGCATGACACTCTCAAGGTCCATCCACTTTCCTACAAATGGCCATATGTCATTCCTTCTCATTGCCATGTAGTACTCCATTGTGTATATATACCACATCTTCTTGATCCACTCATCAGGCGATGGGCATTTAGGCTTTTTCATGTTTTGGCTATTGTTGACATTGCTGCTATGAACATTGGGGTACATGTGCCCCTATGCATCAGCATTTCTCTATCTCTTGGGTAAATCCCTAGCAGGGCTATTTCCGGGTCATAAGGGAGTTCTACGGATAGTTATCTGAGAAACCTCCACACTGTTTTCCAGAGCAGCTACACCAGTTTACATTCCCACCAACAGTGTAGGAGGGTGCCCATCTCTCCACACCCTCGCCAGCATCTATAGTCTCTTGATTTGTTCATTTTAGCCACTCTGACTGGTGTGAGGTGGTATCTCAGTGTGGTTTTGATTTGTGTTTCCCTGATGATGAGTGATGTTGAGCATCGTTTCATGTGCCTGTTGGCCATCTGGATG
>PJEM01021554.1:0-10998 GCA_004023845.1 Helogale parvula | reverse complement strand
GCTGCATCCCAGCCCCTGGCTCACTCACCTCACTGCATCTCATCCTGTGGGCATTGGATCACCTTGCGTTGTCACAAGTAGAAGGGGGTGGGCTACAGCATAATGAGATACTTGGAGAGAGAGACCACACCCACATAGCTTGTATTATGATATTGTGTTATGATCGTTCTCTTTTATAATTGATTATTGTTAATCTCTCGCTGCATCCTGCTTACAGACATCTCTCCGAGTCTCCTGATCCCAGACACGGTCCTCAGCTCCACACTGTGCCCTGGGCCAGACCCTGATGCCACAGAAAGACCCCAGACACTCCCTTGCTGGGTTTCCTTTACCTCTGAGACCCTCATTTTTCTTCTTCCCCCTAAATCCTTATGGGAAGGTTAGCCTCTGCTGGCGTTTCTCTCCCATCCTTCCTCCTAGCTGTGCAGGCTCACCGGGTGCCTCAGGTACAGACGCTTCATGGAGAGCACCTGTCCTCCTGGTCTGAGGCCCAGAAATCCCAGTGGTACATTTCCCCAGCAGAGACAGGAGTCAGGAGCAGCAGCTGTGAACTCCTACAGGGACCCTGTTAGTCCCAGAAGCAATTTAAAGTTTGGAAAGTCAAATGTGCATGGGGTACAGGCCCTAAGCTTACCTGGGGCCTCCAGGGACCCCACCCCGTGTCCCAATTAGAGGTCATGACGGGGACATGGTCAAGTGGAGATGGGCAAGAGCATTCAGCAGATGCCGGCTTCCTCCGGAGCTTTCCCTGGGGTCTCAGAGAAGCCAGCACTCGATTTGGGGACAGAGTACTTTGTCCCCATGTTGAATTTGTAAACATCCAGAACAGGGAGGCAGGACAAATGTCTACCAGCAGCAGCAGCAGCAGAATTGGCTGCATTCGTTGAGCAGCTCCCATGTGCCTGCCAGTGCAATGGACACTTTACAAGCATTAGGTTTAACATTTTCTCCACTACCTTTCCAGGATGTCATTTTTTGTCCTTTTGATCCTAGGCATTCTAAGAAGTGTGAGGTGGTGTCTCATGGTGAGTTTAATTTGCATTTCCCTAATGAATAGTGATGTTGATCCTCTTTTCATGTTTCTGTTAGCCATCTCTAGGCCATCTTTGGAGAAATGTCTATTTAAGTCCTCTGCATACTTTTAGTCAAATAATTTTCGGTTAGGTTTTTTTTTTTTGCACTTTATTCACTTTTGAGAGACAGAGAGACAGAGCCTGAGTAGGGGAAGGGCAGAGACAGAGGGAGACACAGAATCTGAAGCAGGCTCTATGCTCTGAGCTAGCTGTCAACACAGAGCCACGCGGGGCTCGAGACCACATCTGGAGATCATGACCTGAGCCGATGTCGGGAACTCGGCTGCTTAACCAACTGAGCCCCCAGATGCCCCCCTATGTATTTTTTATATATTTTGAATATTAACTGAATATATTATCAAATATATAGTTTTCAAATATTTTCTCCTATACAGTAGGTTGCCTTTATGTTTAGCTGAAATTTTCCTACACTGTGCAAAAGTTTTTTAGTGTGGCGTAGTTCCAAGAGTTTAGTTTTGCTTTTGTTTCTCTTGGGTGAGTACAGAAATCCAGCAAAATGTTGCTAAAGCAAATATTCATGAAGCTGTAGCCTATGTTTTCTTGGGGAGTGTTATGGTTTCATGTCTTTAATTCATTTTTATTTTATTTTGTGTATGATAAAAAACATGGTCCAATGTCATTGTTTTGCATGTAGTTCTGCAGTTTTGTCAATACCACTTTCTTTTTAATATTTATTTATTTATTTTGAGAAAGTGAGCCTGTGTCAGTGGGCAGGCTAGAGATACAGGGAGAGAGAGTATCCCAAGCAGGCTCCTCTCTGTCAGTGCAGAGACCATGGTGGGTCTCGAGCTCTCTAACTGTGAAATCATGACTTGAGCTGAAGTCGGATGCTTTACCGACTGAGCCACTCAGGCACCCCAACTTTCTGTATTCTTGTTAAGTAAGTCTGTCAATGGTCATGGATTTCAATATAACTTGTCTCAAACCTGCTTCTATCCATCACTACCATCTCTGAATCTCTTTCATTTTGGGTTTTGGTTCAAATTTTTTTTGTTCTTCATTTATTTTTGAGAGACAGAGAGAGACATTGGGAACAGGGGAGAGTCAGAGAGAAAGGGAGATACAGAATTTGAAGCAGGCTCCAGGCTCTGACCTAGCTGTCAGCACAGAGCCCGATGCGGGGCTCGAGCCACGAGCATGAGGTCATGACCTGAGCCTAAGCAGGATGCTTAACTGACGGAGCTACCCAGACACCCTGGGTTTATTGGTTCTAGATGGGAACCAGGTCTTGCTCATTTCCACATGATACACAGTCCTGTGCAGCGTTCAAGATACTAGTACTACTGTTACTACTACTATACTACTTTCATGTAGTTCTCTTGTGCTTAACATAAATAGCACTTATCTATAGTATCTTATCTAATTTGTCTAAAATCAAGTGGTTGGGTTTTTAAATATGAAGTAATAAACTGAGAAAGGGTAAGCAACCTGCCCAAGGTCAGAGGTAAGAAACTAGTTCCCAGTTTGTATTGTGATGAGATATAAAATTCAAAAGTGCTAAGATTTTACATCTCTTGGACATTCCCAGTGTACTTGAACATATTAAAGACTCTGAGAACTCCTGGAACAACGAAATATGTCAAATTTTAGCCTGCTAAAGTCCTCATGTATATTCAGCCTCTGTCTATCTATTTATCTATCACCTTTGTATCATTCACTCCTTTTCCCCTCTCTCTTTCTTTCCTTTATTTTTTAGAATCAGACTCATTCAATAACAGAAAACTAGCTTTTCTACTGGAAATTGTATAAATGGTAAACATCAAATTCAAACTTTATTTTCCTTCTTGAATTTAATTTAATACCAGTATTTCATAATGTGAGTGAATTGAGAAAAAAATACCCTCAATTTTCTCATAGCTAAAAAGCAATTCAGTATATCAGCCTAGATTCTTCCCAACCAAAGGTCTCTTTATGTGGAGACCCTGACTTTGTTCCCTTCTTGATATGTCAGGTGAACTGAATCTAGTAATGAAAATTTCTACTCCCTCCTTATTTCACTGGCTGTCCTAGGGAGTCCAGTAGGGATGACAAGTGGCTGTGAGAACCCTGTTTGTGTACTGACTCTGTAGCTTACACACTGTGTGGGCCATTCAGCCTGCTCTAATTGTCCCTGTCTCCTCAGTTTTAACGTGTATTCAGAAAGTCTATAGACATAATATTTGCAATTTATTGTCTGGCATCTTTGAAGCTCTCAGATATTTGGCTGAAACTCAGATGATACAATCTGAGAAGTTAAACATTCCCTGAAAATGGACTTAAGGGTCAGATCATATCAGCAAATGTGACTTGCCTTTGGAGTGGGAGCTGTAATAATCAAAAGTCCTCTCTTCCACAGAAGTGAGAACTGCAGCGGACTCCTCCTCTATCACTGGGTGAACTATTTCTGAGCCACCAGGTTGCTCACAGCAGCCTTCACGTCCTTGTTCCTGAGGCTGTAGATGATGGGGTTGAGCATAGGGGTCACCACCCCATAGAAGAGAGAGATGAGCTTATCTGAAAGGTCCTCTTTGTCTTCCCCCTGGGGATCCTTAGACTTGGGCTTCCCATACATGACAAATAAGGTCCCATAGAAGATGACCACCACAGTGAGGTGGGCAGAGCAGGTAGAAAAGGCCTTTTTCCTCCCCTCAGTGGAGGGGATCCTCAGGATGGTAGCAATGATGAAGACATAAGAGACAGAGATGAATAGAACTGGGACCACCAGGAAGATCATATCTGACACCCCCATACTGATCACATTGATGGAGATGTCAACACAGGCCAACTTCAGGACAGCCAGGATCTCACAGGTGAAGTGGTTGATGACATTGTCCCCACAGAAGGGTAACTGTACTGCAAGAGAGATCTGCACCAAAGAGTTGGCTGCACCAGCCATCCAGGAGCTGACAGCCATGGGCACATAGGCAGACCTGCTCATGACCACAGGGTACCTCAGGGGGTTACAGATGGCCACATAGCGATCAAATGCCATCATGCCCAGAAGCATACACTCTGTTCCTGCCATGGCAAAGGACAGAAACATCTGCACAGCACAGCCTGAGAAGGAGATGGTTTTCCTGAGAGTCAGGAAGCTCGCTAGGACAAGAGGGACGGAAGATGTTGTGTAGCAGATGTCCAGGAAGGAGAGGTTCCCCAGGAAGAAGTACATGGGCGTGTGCAGGCGGGAGTCAAGGATGGTCACCAGGATGAGGACCCCATTGCCCAGCAGGATCACCAGGTACATCAACAGGATGAGCACAAAGAAGGTCTTCTCCAGCCTTGGGTGGGATGAGAGTCCCAGGAGGATGAACCCCACCACGGGGGAGGACCAGTTGGCTTTTTCCATGTGAGATGCCTCCTGTTGTCTGCAAAGTACAAAAGCAGCACATCAGGCTTTCTTGAGAAGAGTCTCAGGTCTATTATGCCATCAAGTCTCTGCTACAGAAAGGAGAGCATATGTGTGTAAGAGGAAAGTGGCTGTAAGAGACAGTAGGTAGGAGTGTCCTTAGCTCTTCGATGAGAGAAGGTCAGGGCTGGAACACAACAGAACTCACAGTGCACCTGCCCTGGGGAAAAGCCTCAAATATTCCAGCCACCTGTGTGCCAGGGCCTTTTCTGATGTTGCATCCTCATTGCCTATAAAAGCAACTGAGACCCTGAGATGGGGAGTGACCTGTTTTAGTCTTCTGAGCAGGTTGGTGATAGAGACAGGACCGGAGCCCAGGGGAGCTCATCCCCAGTGAAGGAGGACTTTTCCTCTGCTTTATGGTCAACAACTGGAAAAGGCTGTAAATTATTTCTTTTTTATGTAAGTTCATACAAATTTCATTTAATTATTTGGGCTTTCTTAGATTCTCAGGGAGGAGAATACCCAAGCTATTTTCATTCTTAGAACTAGCAAATTTTCAAGCATCTGTAAGCGTTAATAACATTAGAAGGAATTTTATGCAAGTGTTAACCCTTATGCAGACTGAGTAAAGCCTAGGTAAAAGTTCAGCCGTGATGGAGATTATTTCTTCAGTCTTCCCAGTCTCAGCAACACAGACTTGACTGTTGTAGGAATTGGGATCTCCCTATTTTCATACACAGTATTACTAAATGTTCTGTAAGGGGCAAAACTTTATGAAGTCACCACAGGAATAATTAGAGTGATTGAACCCACATGATAGCATGAAAACCATGCAGCTCACTGACCAGTTAATTCAATTCTTCCTAAGCCTGCTGACTACAGTGATCAGATAGCAGGATATATGGCATTGAATTCTAATCTCAGCTCTTTAGAATCTGGTGATATTCTTAGCCAGGGATGGCTTAGAATTGTTTTTTCTTTGTCCTTGTATGTTAATACTTTATTCGTGTGTAATATTCTGGCTCTCTGCCTCCATTCTTATGTTCCACACTAGCAGCTAGCTTATAGGAAGACTTGCCTGCCTTTGTATACAGGATTTCCCGGTTCTCACCTGCAATTGCCAGACTCTATTTTCAGAATCCTCATTCATAATATTTTTATAGCTCTTCTTAATTTCAGTGGTTCATGTGTATATGTGTACTGTGTGAGGCTGGTAGTGTGTGTATGCGTGTGTGTGTGTGGGTGTGTGTGTGTGGGTGTGGGTGTGTGTATAGGTGCAGGAGTGGGTTGATGGTAGAATACTTGGGGTTAATATTCCAAACATCGATTCTGGGGTATATTCCTTGAAACACCCCATTAAAAATACTATCATTCTATATTATAGGTAAGAGTAACCAAGGCTTAGAGGAGCCAAAGTGTTGGCACCTATGATTGAATGTCAGATAGCTGCCTCTCTCTCCTGCACAGATGTTTAGAAAAGTCTGTCTCTCCAGCAGCGGCTCTGTGTACTCTCTGATCCGTCTCACTGTCCAGCACACTTGCTTCGGTCATGGTAGGAGTATGTCAAGATACATTGTCAGACAGGGTAGCTCCCATCCGAATTGAACTTGGACTGTCTCAGGCTGTGCACTGTTGACATGGAAAACTGGAGAATTCTTTGTTTGTGGGGTGGGGGGAAGCTGTCCTGTACATGATCTGATGCTTACCACCATCCCTGACCTCTGTGCACCTGACGCTCATAGTACCACCTCTTTGAGTTGTAACAACCAAAACTATTTCTGGACATTGCCAAATGTTTCTGGGAGGTGAAGGGGACCCAAATGTGCCCAGCAGAGAACCAGTGATCCCACCCAGAGAGGTCTCCCCCGTTATGCAACCATGGGTTTCACTGTGTTTTCTGTGCAAGCCTATGACCCTTTCCCGTCTCTCTCAATATAGCACAGGGGGGCGTTCCCATGTGCTCAGTGCCGGCCCACTCTGGGTGCTCCACCATGATTCTAATCCAGCTTATCTCCCAATCCTCCCATTGTCTCTCCTAGACAGTCTAGATGATGAAAAGTAAACATTACAGTCAGTGACACAAGCAAAATTCCGTAGTGACAAGGATATGCTGTGATTGCAGATGCCAAGGACAGTGAATCTGTTAGAGAAGCCTTCCTGCCTACTCCCATCAGCCAGGGCTGTGCACACAGAAGCATCTGCCCATGAACGGTGTGCCGAGGGCATGAGGGCTGCACAGGATTTGCCCCGTGTGAGTCTGCAGCCATGGAAGTCCTCGTGCCCAGCATGGAGAAGTGCAGGATGAAAGCTGCTTCACCTGGAATGAACGGAATGGCTAGGCAGATCTTGTGCACTGAGCCCAGAGCTATGGGACCTGCCCTGCCCATGACATGGGTATTCTGGGTGGCTGGAGAGAGTCCCTAGGCCTCCGTTTCCTCATGTGCATCATAACAAGGCTGAACAGGTGCTCCCCAGAGCATTCCAAGTCTGTCATTGATTTCTTGAGCTGTCCTCATCAGGCTGGCTGGGTGGAGTCTTTGGTGAAGGTGACTTCCTGCTCCTTTGGGAGTGTGGTGTGGTGGTGGTGGTGGCGGCGGCGGCGGTGGTGGTGGTGGTGTGTGTGTGTGTGTGTGTGTGTGTGTGTGTGTGTTTGCATTCTTGAAGTGGAGATCTGAATGCTAGGTCTCCCATCATGATATGGTCAGCAGAGAATAAGGCCATTCAGGCTTTGGAGGAGACTCGAAATGGATGAAAACCTGGAGCGCTGATACCTACAGCCTCAACTGGGTAGGAGTCTGCCTCAGACTGTGAGAAAGAAAGAAAAGTTTTTACCTTTGTGCCTGCAGCCTGCAGGTGTGGCGCCTCTGCCCTCTGGGACTGGTCTTGCTTATGGTCTAGCCCCTACTTATCTCTGGAACCAGCAGGAAGCTGTGGAAGGGAAGGGACACAGTGTAATCAAGAGCCCCTTACACTGTCCTTAGGCCTCCCTGGAGAGCAGTTTGCCTAGAAAAAGGAAAAGCCTGGCAAGCCCACGTAACTCAGCATTTCTACCTTGGGAAAAATTCTAATGAATCCATGAGATTGGGGGGCTGGTATCACTCAATAAAGGCATTTATCATAGCCATATTTGTGAATAATATAAGAAACAAAATAACGGTCTACTGATAAATACCCAAGGATGCTGTTTCATATAATGGAATGTTAGACATTAAAGTGACTTTTATAGGGGACCTGGGTGACTCGGTCAATTGAGTGTCCAACTCTTGATTTTCAGCTCAGGCCATGATCTCATGGTTTGTGGGTTTAAGCCGCATATCAGACTTTGTGGCGACAGGACGCAGAACCTGCTTGGAATTCCTCACCTCTCTGCCCTCCCCTGCTCACATGTATGCTTTCTCTCTCTCTCTCTCCATCAAAATAAATAAATAAACCAAAAACTTAAGTCACATTTCTCATTTTTACACTATTATATCATAATACTAGAATGATAAATTAAAAGAGAGGATACAAATGTACACATTGCTTTGATCTCAGTTAGTAAAACAATCATTGTGAGCAATGTGACTAAAAAGAAATTATAAAAAATTCAAAGGATTCCTTTTGTACCTTTGCAATGGTATCAACTATTCTAATACTATGGGCACAAATTGTAACCAGGGAAAAAATTCTCAGAGCAGTACTTCCCCCCCTCCTTAGCAGTATTTTGCTTTCTGACATTTCAATTCCTTCCTCACCACCACCTCCAGCTGTGGTCAGAAAGCAGAAGGTGGTCTTTCTGACAGATTGTCAGGAGGTGAATAGCCCCGTACTGCATCCCAACCCCTGGCTCACTCACCTCACTGCATCTCATCCTGTGGGCATTGGATCACCTTGCGTTGTCAGAAGAAGAAGGGTTGGGCTACAGCATAATGAGATACTTGGAGAGAGAGACCACACCCACATAGCTTTTGTTATGAAATTGTGTTATGATCGTTCTCTTTTATAGTTGATTATATTAATCTCTCACTGCCTCCTACTTACAGACACTTCTCTGAGCCCTCTGATCACAGACACAGTCCTCAGCTCCACACTGTGCCCTGGGCCAGAGGCTGATGCCACAGAAAGACCCCAGACATTTTTTTGCTGGATTTCCTTTACTTCTGAGACCCTCTGTCTTCTTCTTCCCCCTAAAAACTTATGGGAAGGTTAGCCTCTGCTGGCGTTTCTCTCCCATCCTTCCTCCTAGCTGTGCAGGCTCACCTGGTGCCTCAGGTACAGACGCTTCATGGAGAGCACCTGTCCTCCTGGTCTGAGGCCCAGAAATCCCAGTGGTACATTTTCCCCAGCAGAGATAGGAGTCTTTAAGCAGGAGCTGTTAGTCCTTTGGGACCCTGTCAGTCCCAGAAGCAATTTAAAGTTTGGAAAGTCAAATGTGCAAGGGGGACAGGCCCTAAGCTTACCTGGGGCCTCCAGAGAACCCACCCCATGTCCTAATTAGAGGTCGTGACGGGGACATGGTCAAGTGGAGATGCGCAAAGCATTCAGCAGATGCCGGCTTCCTCTGGAGCTTTCCCTGGGGTCTCAGAGAAGCCAGCACTCGATTTGGGGACAGAATTCTTTGTCCCCATGTTGAAGTCCTAGACACCCAGAACAGGGAGGCAGGACAGTTGTCTAACAGCAGCAGCAGCAGCAGAATTGGCTGCATTCGTTGAGCGGCTCCCATGTGCCAGTCACTGAAATGGACACTTTACAAGCATTAGGTTTAACATTTTCTCCACTTCCTCTCCACAACGTGTCATTTCTTGCCTTTTTGATCCTAGGCATTCTGACAGGCGTGAGGTCATGTCTCATAGTGGGTTTAATATGCATTTCCCTGATGAATAGTGATGTTGTGCCTCTTTTCATGTTTCTGTTAGCCATCTGTAGGCCAGCTTTGGAGAAATGTTAATTCAGGGCCTTTGTTCACTTTTAATCAAATTATTTGTGGGTAGTTTTTTTTGGGGGGGAGGGGTTGAGTTTTTTGTATATTTTAAAAGAAATTGTTTTTACCCCTTATTCCCCTTTGAGAGACAGAGAGACAGAACATGAGTAGGGGATGGGCAGTGACAGAGGGAGACACAGAATCTGAAGCAGGCTCCTGGTTCTGACCTGGCAGCACAGAGCTCGATGCGGGGCTCAAACCCACACCCTGGAGATGATGACCTGAGCCAATGTCAGTCACTTAACCATCTGAGCCACCTAGGTGCTCCTATGTGTTCTTTAATGTTTTGAATATTAACTGAATATATTATCAAATATATTGTTTGCAAAAATTTCCTCCTTACAATAGGTTTTCTTTATGTTTAGCTGAGGTTTTCCTTTGCTGTGCAAAAGCTTTCTGGTGTGGTGCAGTTCCAAGATTTTATTTTTGCTTTTGTTTCCCTTGCGTGAGTGAACATATCCAGCAAAATGTTCCTAAAGCCGATATTCATGAAGTTGTAGCCTATGTTTTCTTGAGGCGTTTTATGGTTTCATGTCTTTCATCCATTTATATTTTATTTTTGTGTATGATGAGAGAAAGTGGTCCAGTGTCATTCTTTTGCACGTAGATCTGCAGTTTTCTCAACACCATTTATTTTTTTAATGTTTATTTATTTATTTTGAGGGAGTGAGCGTGCGTGAGTGGGCAGGACAGAGATACAGGGAGAGAGAGTGTCCCAAGCAGGCTCCTCTCTGTCAGTGCAGAGCCCCCTGTGGGGCTCGAGCTCACTAACCATGAAATCATGACCTGAGCTGAAGTCGGATACTTCACTGACTGAGCCACCTAGGCACCCCAACTTTCTGTATTCTTGTTAAATAAGTCTGTCATCGGTCATGGAATTTAATAAAACTGTCCCAAAACTACTTCTATCCATCCACTACCATCTCTGAATCTCATTTTTTTTGGTCTTCTGGTTCTAGATGGGAACCGTATCTTGCTCTTTTCCACATGATACACAGTCCTGTGCAGCCTTCATGATAGTAGTACTACTGCTAGTACTGCTACTCCTCCTCCTCCTACGAGTACTGCCATCTTGTAGTTCTCTCGTGCTGACCGTAAATAAGGATTTATTTGTAGGATCTTATCTAATTTGCCGAAAATCAAGTGGTTAGTTTTTAAAATATGAAGAAATAGACTGAGAAAGGTTTTGCAACCTGCCCAAGGTCAGCGGTAAGAAAATAGTTCCCAGTATTTTACTGTGATGAGATATGGAGGTTCGAAAATGCTATAGATTTTACATTCACAGTGTACTTGACCGTATTAAAGACTTTGAAAAATCCTCGGAAAATGAAATATGTCAAAATGTACCTGCTAATGTCTTCAAATATACTTAGCCCAGGTCTCTATTTATCTATCACCTTTATTTCATTCTCTCCTTTCTCTCTCTCTTTTTCTTTCTTTCCTTTCCTTTTCATTTCTTTTCTTCTTAGGATCTGAGTTATTTTCTAACAGAAGCCTAGCTCTTCTATTGAAAATGGATAAGTGGTAAACATCAAATTCTAACTTTATTCTCATTCTTGAATTTATTTTTTTAATTTTAATTATTTATTTATTTTAAGTCTTTATTGTCAAATTGA
>PJEM01021553.1:0-10998 GCA_004023845.1 Helogale parvula | reverse complement strand
AACCTAACCAAGGATGTAAAAGACCTATATGATGAAAACTATAGAAAACTTATGAAAGAGATCGAAGAAGACACCAAGAAATGGAAAAATATTCCTTGTTCATGGATCGGAAGAATAAACATTGTGAAAATGTCATTACTACCCAAAGCAATCTACACATTCAATGCAATCCCCATCAAAATTGCACCAATATTCTTCTCAAAGCTAGAACAAACTATCCTCAAATTCGTATGGAACCACAAAAGACCCCGATTAGCCAAAGTTATATTGAAGAAGAAAGCCAAAACGGGAGGCATCACAATCCCAGACTTTAGCCTCTACTACAAAGCTGTCATCATCAAGACAGTATGGTATTGGCACAAAAACAGACACATAGACCGATGGAATAGAATAGAGAACCCAGAGCTGGGCCCACAAATGTAAGGTCAATTAATCTTTGATAAAGCAGGAAAGAGTATCTGATGGAAAAAAACTGCCTCTTTAGCAGGTGGTGCTGGGAGAACTGGACAGCAACATGTAGAAGAATGAAACTAGACCACTCTCTTACACCATACACAAAAATAAACTCAAAATGACTGAAGGACCTGAATGTGAGACAGGAAACCATCAAAACCCTCGAGGAGAAAGTAGGGAAAAACTTCCTAGACCTCCACCGCAACAATCTCCTACTTGACACATCCTCAAAGGCAAGGGAAATGAAAGCAAAACTGAACACTTGGGACTTCATCAAGATAAAAAGTTTCTGCAAGGCAAAGAAAACAATCAAAAAAACTAATAGGCAACCAACAGAATGGGAAAAGATAGTTGCAAATGACATTTCAGATAAAGGGCTAATATCGAAAATGTACAAGGAACTCACCAAACTTCACACTCACAAAACAAATAATTCAGTGAAGAAATGGGCAGAAGACATGAACAGACACTTTTCCAAAGAGGACATCCAGATGGCCTACAGACACATAAAACGGTGCTCAACATCACTCATCATCAGGGAAACACAAATCAAAACCACACTGAGATACCACCTCACGCCAGTCAGAGTGGCTAAAATGAACAAATCAAGAGACTATAGATGCTGGCGAGGGTGTGGAGAGACGGGCACCCTCCTACACTGTTGGTGGGAATGTAACCTGGTGCAGCCACTCTGGAAAACAGTGTGGAGGTTCCTCAAAAAACTATCGATAGAACTCCCTTATGACCCAGCAATAGCATTGCTGGGGATTTACCCAAGAGAGACAGAAATGCTGATGCATAGGAGCACATGCACACCAATGTTCATAGCAGCAATGTCAACAATAGCCAAAACATGGAAGGAGCCCAAATGTCCATCACCTGACGAATGGATCAAGAAGATGTGGTATATATACACGATGGAGTACTACATGGCAATGAGAGGGAATGACATATGGCCATTTGTAGGAAAGTGGATGGACCTTGAGGGTGTCATACTGAGCGAAGTAAGCCAGGCAGAGAAGGACAGAAACCATATGTTTGCACTCATAGGTGTAGCAGGAAAACAGGAGAGCCCTAATGGAGAACCAGGGGGAGTGGAGGAGGGAGAGAGAATTGGGGAGAGAGAGGGATGCAGGACTTGAGAGACTATTGAATGCTGAAAATGAACTGAGAGTTGAGGGGGAAAGGGGAGGGGGGAAAAGAGGTGGTGGTGATGGTGGAGGGCACTTATGGGGAAGAGCACTGGGTGTTGTCTGGAAAACAATTTGACAATAAAATATTATGAAAAAAAGAAAAAGAAAAAAAAGGAATTGAGTGTATCACATACATTTTTCTTCTAGTCATGTGGTGTCAAACATTATTAACTTTGGTATCCTGGATGTTAACTGAATGAAAACTTGTGCACAGTGTCCTTTCTTAGAGTTCAGTGTAAAGCACTTTCTTACTTGGTCTGTGCACATGTTTTTAAACGCAACTTAGTGAAAGACAATCTCAGTCTAATGGGGCATTTCGCACATGTTTTTTTCACAAAACTGAGGATATGAAACTTAAATATGACTTCCCCGCATGTGTTTTCCATCAATATTAACTTCTTTATACTAGATGTTACCTGAATGGTACCTTGCGACAGTGAGATTTCTTGGATTTGTGTATAAAGCACTACTTGATCTTTCTGCACCAGTCTTCCAACATAACTAACACAGTGAAAGACGATCTCAGTTGAATGGGGTATTCCCCAGAGATTTCTTTCACAAATTTGAGTATATCCCACATACAGTTTTCTTCCAAGCATGTGTTTTCAAACATTATTAACTTTGGTATCCTGGATCTTAACTGAATGAAAACCTGTGCACATGTTCTTTCTCAGAGTCCAGTGTAAACTACTTACTTACATTTTCTGTGCACAAGTTTTCAAACACAACTTAGTGAATGACAATTGCAGTAGAATGGGGCATTTCGCACATGGCTCTTCCACAGAACTGAAAATATGAAACTTAGATTTGATTTCCCTGCATGTGTTTTCCATCAATATTAACTTGGTTATACTAGATGTTACCAGAGTGATACCTTGCGCACAGTGAAATTTCTCAGACTTTAGTGTAAAGCACTCCTTGAACTTTCTGCAGCAGTCTTCCAACATAACTAACTCCAGGAAAGACGATCTCAGTTGAATGGGGTATTCCCCCCAGTCCTCTTTCACACAATCGAGTATATCACACACACATTTTTCTTCCAAGCATGTGTTTTCAAACATTAACTTTGGTATCCTGGATGTTAACTGAATGAAAACCCACGCACAGTGTTCTTTACAGAGTTCAGTGTAAAGCCCTTACTTACTTAGTCTGCACCAGTCTTCCAACCTAAGTACTTGGTCTGCACACATGTTTTCAACCACAACTTAGTGAAAGACAATCCCAGTCGAATGGGGCATTTCGCACATGGTTTTTTCACAGAACTGAGGCTAGGAAACTTAGACTTTACTTCCCCACATGTGTTTTCCATCAATGTTAACTTCGTTATATTAGACATTACCTGATGATGCCTTACGCACAGTGAGATTTCTAAGACTTGAGTGTAAAGCACTTCTTGACCTTTCTGCACCAGTATTCCAACATAACAAACTCAGTGAAAGATGATCTCAGTTGAATGGGGTATTCCCCACAGTCTTCTTTCACAGAATCGAGTATATTACACATACATTTTTCTTCCAAGCATGTGTTTTCAAACATTATTAACTTTGGTATCCTGGATGTTAATTGAATGAAAACTTGTGCACAGTTTTTTTCCCCAAAGTTCAGTGTAAAGCACTTAGTTACTTGGTCTGCGCACATGTTCTCACAACTTAGTGAAAGACAATCTCAGTTGAATGGGGAATTTTGCACATGGTGTTTTCACAGAATTGAGGGTATGAAACTTAGATTTGACCCCTGCGCCTGTGATTTCCATCATTATTAACTTCGTTATACTACATGTTACCTGAAGATACCTTGCATACAGTGAGATTTCACGGACTTAAGTGTAAAGCACTCCTTCACCATCCTGCACCAGTCTTCCAACATAACTAACTCTGAAAGACGATATCAGGTGAATGGGGTATTCCCCCACAGTCTTCTTTCACAGAATCAGGTATATCACACATACATTGCTCTTTCAGGCATGTGTTTTCAAACATTATTAACTTTACTTTCCTGGATGTTAACAGAAGGAAAACTTGCGAACAGTGTTCTTTCACAGAGTTCAGTGTAAATCACTGACGTACTTGGTCTGTCCACATGTTTTCGACAAAACTTAGTGAAGGGCAATCCCAGTTGAATGGGGCATTTTGCACATCGTTCTTTCAGAGATCTGAGGATATGAAACTTGGATTTGATGTCCGCACCTCTCTTTTCCATCACTGTTAACTTCGTTATACTAGATGTTACATGAAGGATACCTTGCACACAGTACAATTTCTTGGATTTCAGTGTAAAGCACTCCTTGAACTTTCTGCACCAGTCTTCCAATGTAACTAACTCAGAGAAAGGCGATCTCAGTTGAATGACGTATTCCACCTAGTGTTCTTTCACAGAATCGAGTGTATCACACATACATTTTTCTTCCAGGCATGTGTTTTCAAACATTGTTAACTTTGGTATTCTGGATATTAACTGAATGAAATCTTGGGCACAGTGTTCTTTCTCAGAGTACAGTGTAAAGCACGCACTTACTTAGTCTGTGCACATTTTCTCAAACACAACTTAGTGAAAGACAGTCCCCAGTCAAATTGGGCATTTTGCACATGGTTCTTTCACAGAACTGAGGATAGGAAACTTAGATATGACTCCCCGCACGTGTTTCCATCACTATTAACTTCCTTATACTAGATGTTACCTGAATGATACCTTGAGCACTTTGAGATTTCTCGGTCTTGAGTGTAAAGCACTCCTTGACCTTTCTACACCAGCTTTCCAACATAACTAACTCAGTGAAAGACGATCTCAGTTGAGTCTTCTTTCACAGAATTGAGTATACCCCACATAAAGGTTTCTTCCATGCATGTGTTTTAAACATTATTAACTTTGGTATCCTGCATATTAACTAAATGAAAACCTGCACACATGTTCTTTCTCAAAGTTTAGTGGAAACTACTTACTTAAATTCTCTGTGCACAAGTTTTCAAACACAATTTAGTGAATGACAATTCCAGTCGAATGTGGCAATTCGCACATGGATCTTTCACAGAACTGAAAATGTGAAACTTATATTTGACTTCCTGACATGTGTTTCCATCACAATTAATTTCGGTATACTAGATGTTACCAGAATGATACCTTGTGCATCGTGAGATTTCTCGGATTTGAGTGTAAAACACCCCTTGATCTTTCTGAAACTGTCTTCCAACATAACTAACTCATTGAAAAACGAGGTATTCCCCAGAGTCTTCATTCACAGAATCAGGTATATCAGACACACATTTTTCTTCCAAGCATGTGTTTCCTGAAATTATTAACTTTGGTATCCAGGATGTTAACTGAATGAAAACTTACACACAGTGTTCCTTCACAGAGTTTAGTGTAAAGGCCTTACTTACTTAGTCTGTACCAGTCTTCCAACATGAGTATATCACACATACATTTTATATCTGGCATGTGTTTTCAAACATTAACTTTGGTATCCTGAATTTTAACTGAATGATAACTTGCACACAGTGTTCTTTATCAGAGTTCAGTGTAAAGCACTTACTTACTTGGTCTCTGCACATGTTTTCATCCACAACTTAGTGAAGGACAATTCCGGTCAAAGGGATATTTCGCACATGATTCTTTCACAAAAATGAGGATTGGAAACTTAGATTTGACTTCCCCGCATGTGTTTTCCATCACTATGAATTCTTTTATATGATAGGTTACCTTAATGATACCTTGCGCACAGCGCGATTTCTCAGAATTGAGTGTAAAGCACTCCTTGACCTTTCTGCACCAGTCTTCCAACATAACTATCTAAGTGAAAGACGATCTCATTAAATGGAGTATTCCCCACAGTCTTCTTTCACATAATCAAGTATATCACACATACATTTTTCTTCAGGCATGTATTTTCAAACATTATTAACTGTGGTATAATGGATGTTAACTGAAGGGAAACTTGCACACAGTGTCCTTTCTCAGAGTTCAGTGTAAATCACTGATGTACTTGGTTTGCGCACATGTTTTCAAACACAGCTTAGTGAAAGACACTCCCAGTCGAATGTGGCATTTCGCATATGGCTCATTAAAAGAACTGAGAATATGAAACTTAGATATTACTTCTCAAATGTGTTTTCCAACAGTATTAACTTCATTATACTAGATGTTACCTGAATGATCCCTTGTGCATAGTGAGATATCTCGGATTTGAGTGTAAAGCCCTCCTTGACCTTTCTGCACCAGATTTCCTATATAACTAACTCAGTGAAAGACGATCTCAGTAGAATGGTGTATTAACCACAGTCCTCTTTCACAGAATGGAGTATATCACACATACATTTTTTTCCAATCATGTGTTTTTAAACATTATTAACTTTGGAGTCCTGGATGTTATCTGAAAGAAAACATGCACACAGTGTTCTTTCTCAGAGTTCAGTGTAAAGCACTTACTTACTTGGTCTGCGCAATTGTTTTCAAATACAACTTAGTGAAGAGATATCCCAGTCGAATGGGGCATTTCGCACATGGTTCTTTCACAGAACTGAGAATACAAAACTTAGATTTGACTTCCGTGCATTTGTTTTCCATCACTATTAATTCTATTATATGATATGTTACCTAAATCATACCTTGCGCACAGTGAGATTTCTCGGATTTAAGTGTAAAGCACTCGAACTTTCTGCACCACTCTTCCAACATAACTAACAGTGAAAGAAGATCTCAGTAAGTAGGATATTCCCCCATAGTCTTCTTTCACATAATCAAGTGTATCACACATACATTTTTCTTCCAGACATGTGTTTTCAAACATTATTAACTGTGATATAATGGATGTTATCTGAAGGAAGACTTGCACACAGTGGTCTTTCTCAGAGTGCAGTGTAAAACACTGACATACTTGGTCTGCGCACATGTTTTCAAACAAAACTTAGTGAAACACATGCTCAGTGGAATGGGGCACTTCGCACATCGTTCTTTCACAGATCTGGGGATATAAAACTTAGATTTGACCTCAGCACCTCTGTTTTCCATCACGATTAACTTCATTATACTACATGTTATCTGAATGTTAGCTTGTGCACAATAAGATTTCTTGGATTTGAGTGTAAGGCATTCATTGACTTTTCTACAACAGTCTTCCAACATAACTAAGGTAGTGAAAGATGATCTCAATTGCATGGGGTGTTCCCCATAGGATTCTGTCACAGAATCGAGTATATCACACTAACATTTTTCTTCCAGGCATGTGTTTTCAAACATTATTAACTTTGGTATCCTGGATGTTAACTGAAGGAACACTTGTGCACAGGGGTCATTCTCAGAGTTCAGTGTAAAGCACTTCCTTACTTGGTCTGCACACATGTTTTCAAACACAACTTAGTGAAAGACAGTCCCAGCCGAATTGGACATTTCGCTCATGGCTCTTTCACAGAACTGAGTATATGAAACTTAGATTTAACTTTCCAACATGTGTTTTCCATCACTATTAAATTTGTTATATGATATGTTACCCGAATGATACCTTGTGCACAGTGAGATTCCTCAGATTTGAGTGTAAAGCATCCTTGACCTTTCTGCACCAGCTTTCTAACATAACAATCTCAGTGAAAGACGATCTCATTAAATGGGGTATTCCCCACAGTCCTCTTTCACAGAACCGAGTATATCACACATACATTTTTCTTCCAAGCATGTGTTTTAAAACATTATTAGCTTTGGTATCCTGGATGTTAATTGAATGAATACTTGTGCACAGTTTTATTCCTCAAAGTTCAGTGTAGAGCACTTACTTACCTGGTCTGCACACATGTTCTCAAACACACCTTAGTGAAAGACATCTCAGTGGAATGGGGAATTTTGCACATTGTTATTTCACAGAATTGAGGATATGAAACTTAGATTTGAACCCTGTACATGTGGTTTTCATCGCTATTAACTTCGTTATACTCGATGTTACCTGAATGATACCTTGCACACAGTGAGATTCCTCGGACTTGAGTGTAAAGCACTCCTTGACCTTCCTGCACCCGTCTTCCAACATAACTAACTCAGTGAAAGACGATCTCCGTTGAGTGGCACATGCCCCAGAGTCTTCTTTCACAGAATCGAGTATATCACACATACATTTTTCTTCCAAGCATGTGTTTTCAAACATTGTTAACTGTAGTATCCTGGATGTGAACTGAATGAAAACGTGCGTTCTCAGAGTTCGGTGTAGAGTTCCTTGACCTTTCGGCACCAGTCTTCCAACATAACACACTCAATGAAAAATGATCTCAGCTGAGTGGTGTCTTCACTAGAGTCTTCTTTCACAGGTCAAGTATACCACGCAGACATTTTTCTTCAAACCATGTGTTTTCCAAAATTATTACCTTTGGTATCCCGGAGGTTCACTGAATGAAAACTTGCGCCCAGTGAGATTTCTTGGATTTGAGCGTAAAGCACTCTATGTCCTTTCTGCCCCAGTCTTCCAACATATCCAACTCAATGAAAAGCGATCTCAATTGAATGGGGTATTCACTAGAGTCTTTGTTCTCAGGATAAGGTATATCACACATAAATTTTTCTTCCAGGCCTGTGTTGTCAAACGTGATTAACTTTGGTATCCCGGATGTTAACTGAATGAAAACGTGCACAGAGTGTTGGTTTCAGAGTTCAGTGTAAAGCACTTCCTTACCTGGTCTGCGCACATGTTTTCAACCCCAACTTACGGAAAGCCAATCCAGTCGAATGGGGCATGTCGAACATGGTTCTTTCACAGAACCGAGGATATCCAACTTAGATTTCACCTCCCCGCCTCTCGTCTCCATCATGATTAACTTCCTTATACTAGATGTTACCTAGATGATACCTTCTGCACAGTTAAGATGTCTTGGATTTGAGTGTAAATCACTCCTTGACCACTCTGCAGCCGTCTCCCAACATCACTGACACCGGGAAAGACGATCTGAGTGGAACGGCATCTTTCCGACAGCGTTCTTTCACACAATCGACGATATCACACCTGCAATTTTCTTCCAGTCATGTGTTTTCAAAGTTATTAACTTTGGTATCCCGGATGTTAACTGAATGAAAACGTGCGCACAGTGTTCGATCTCAGAGTTCAGTGGAAAACACTTCCTTATTGGTCTGGGCACATGTTTTCAAACACAACCTAGAGAAAGACAATCCCAGTCGAATGGGCCATTTCACCCAAGGTTCTTTCACAGAAATGAGGATAGGAAACTTAGATTTGACTTCCCCGCATGTGTTTTCCATCCCTATTGAATTCGTTATACTCGATGTTACACAAATGATATCTGGCGCACGTTGCGATTTCTCGGTCTGGAGTGCCAAGCACTCCTTGAGCTCTCTGCACCCGTCTTCCAACATCACTAACTCAGTGAAATACAACCTCAGTTGAATTGGCTACTTCCCAGGGGCTTCCTCCACACAGTTGAGTATAGCACACATACATTCTTCTTACAAGAATGGGTTTTCAAACACTATTAACTTTGGTATCCAGGATGATAACCGAATGGAAACTGGCGCACAGTGTTTTTTTGACAAACTTCAGTATGAAGCACTTACTTAACTGGTCTGCGCACATATTCTCAAACGCAACTTAGTGAAAGACAATCTCAGCAGAATGGGGAAATTGTACACGGTCCTTTCACAGAAGTGAGGAGATGAAAATTAGATCAGACCCCCGTGCCTGTGTTTTCTTTCCATCATTATTAACTTCGTTATACTAGGTGTTACCTGAATGATACTTTGCGCACGGTGCAGTTTCTCAGACCTGAGTGCAAAGCACCCTTTACCTTTCTGCGGCAGCCTTCCAACATAACGAACTCAGAGAAAGGCGATCTCAGTGGAATATGCTGTTCCACAGAGCCTTCTTTCACAGAATCGAGAATATCACAGATACATTATTCTTCCAAGGATGTGTTTGCAAACATGATAGTAACTTTGGTATCCTGGATGTGAACTCTGTGAAAACTGGCGCACAGTGTTCGTTCTCAGAGTTCAGTGTCAAACACTTCCTTCCTTGGTCTGCGCCCATGTTTCCAAACACGACGTAGTGAAAGACAATCCCAGTCCAATGGGACATTTCGCCCCTGGTTCTCTCACAGAACTGAGGCTAGGAAACTTAGATTGGACTTCCCCGCCTGTGTTTTCAGTCACTATTAATTCTGTGATATGCTAGGTCACCTGAATGATACATTGCGCACAGTGAGATTTCTCGGATTTGTGTGCGAAGCACTCCTTGACCTTTCTGCACCAATCTTCCAACATAACTAACAGAGTGAAAGACAATCTCCGTTGAATTGGGTATTCCTCAAAGCCGTCTTTCACAGAATAGAGTATATCACATATGCGTTTTACATCCAAGCCTGTGTTTTGAAACATTATTAACTTTGGTATCATGAATCTTAATGAAAACTTGTGCTTAGTGTTGTCTATCAGAGTTCAGAGGAAAACCCTTCCTTATTTAATCTACACAGGTGTTTTCAAGAGCAACATGGTGAAAGAGCACCCTTCCGAAAGGGGTATTTTGCAAAAGCTTCTTACGCAGAACCGAGGATATGAAACTCAGATTTGACATCTCCGCCTGTGTTTTCCATCCCTATTAACCTCTTTATAATAGAATTTACCTGAATGGTACCTGGCGGACAGTGAGATTTTTGGACTTGAGCATAAGGCACCCATTGACCTTTCTGCACCAGTCTTCCAACATAACTAACTCAGTGAAAGACAATTTCCATTGAATGGGGTGTTCCACGCAGCCCTCTGTCACAGAATTGAGTATATCACATATACGTTTTCCTTCCAAGCCTGTGTTGTCAAGCATTATGAACTTTGGTATCCTGGATGAAAACCGAGTGGAAACTGGCGCACAGTGTTCTTTCACAATCTTCAGTATGAAGCACTTACTTACTTGGTCTGCGCACATGTTCTCAGACGCAACTTAGTGAAAGACAATCTCAGCAGAATGGAAAATTTGTACACGGTCCTTTCGCAGAATCGAGGAGATGAAACGTAGATCAGACCCCCGTGCCTCCGTTTTCTTTCCATCATTATTATCTTCGTTCTCCTAGGTGTTACCTGAATGATACTTTGCGCACGGTGCGGTTTCTCGGACCTGAGTGCAAAGCACCCTTTACCTTTCTGCGGCAGCCTTCCAACATAAGGAACTCAGTGAAAGGCGATCACAGTGGAATGTGCACTTCTGCAGAGTATTCTCTCACAGAATAGAGAATATCACACACACACGCTTCTTCCAAGACTGTGTTTCCAAACATGACAGGAACTTTAGGATCCTGGAAGTTAACTCTGTGAAAACTGGCGCACCGTGTTCGTTCTCAGAATTCAGTGTCAAACACTTCCTTCCTTGGTCTGC
>PJEM01021552.1:0-11000 GCA_004023845.1 Helogale parvula | reverse complement strand
AACCAAGAAACAGACTCTTAACTACAGAGAACAAACGATGGTCACCAGATGGGAGGTGAGTGAGGGGCTGGGTAAAAGATGTAAAGGGTTTTAAGAGTACATTTACTGTGGTGAGTACTAAGCAATGTTTAGAAATGTTGAATCACTATATCGTACACCAGAAACTATGATAACACTGTATGTTAACTACACTGAAATTAATACAATACAATACAATACAATACAAGAAAAAACCCAACCAACCAAACAAGCAAACAAAACAAAATTACCCTTTGAATATTCCTACCAGTTTATGGTTCCAATAGTTTCTGTCCCAGGTAAGCAGATCTCAGCTGTGTCCATCTGTATGTTTTTGCCTCTCCACATTTCAGGATGGTGGTTTGCACTGTGACAGTCGTTCTCTGGTGGCTCCAGGAAAAGTCAGTGATTTTCAAGTTATTCAACTTTTTCTCCTGTGGTAAGGATAGAAGTGACAGCTTCCAAGCTCATTACATGTTGGACCCCTAAAAACTGAAATCTTCCAAAAACTTAAACTATTTTAAAAAGACAGCTTTCACTAATTGTGCTTGTTTTGCTGGAAAGCAGTTCTACAGAGCTCCTCATCCTGCCATTTAAGAAGTGGCATTCTGTAGATCTATTCTTAATGACATACGGTTAATATTTGTTGAGTGCTAAAGCCAGAAACTCCTCAGACTTTTTACATGAATTATCTCATTTAATCCCTGTGAATATTTCCTATGCAAATGGCATATGAGGAAGGTGTTATTATTATGTGCAACTTTTAAATGGGGAAAGAGACTCAGAGACATTGAGCTCTACCAAACTTGAATTCAGAATTTTGTAGGAAAACAGCAAAGACTAGATCAGAGAAAAAAGAAAGGCCTTAGGCTCTAGAATAGTAGACATATAATGAATATTCAATGGAAATATATTGAATACAAATACAATGCAGTCCATGGTATAATTAAAATTTTTATAATACCACATTTAAACATAAAAATAAACAAGTAAATAAAACAATAGTATTAAACAGATAAATTAATTTTAATAATATTTTAATATGATATATTCAAAATATTATCAGTTCATTATACATTCAATATAAATTATTAGTAGGATACTTTACTTCTTTTCTTTGTACCACGTCATTGAAATCTGGTGTGTAGTTTACACTTACTGTGCATCTCTGTTTATAGCAGCCACCTCTGAAGTATTAAGTAGCAGTCTTAGACTAAGTGGGTGATATTTTTATATTTAAGGTTTATTGTGCACAGAGGAAAGGCCTTTTACAGACGTTAGGAAGATCAAGGAGGCAGTATGGGAGATGGATGGGGGAGGAGCAAGATAGTAGGCTCAGAGATTAGAAGGGAGCATTGGAGTTTACCAGGAAAGGAAGTACAAAACAAAAAGTAGAATAGAGAAGAAAGAACAGAAAAAAAGATATAACCGAAAAATAATACACCTATATAATTATGATAAAATTCAACATAACTTGGTGACAGGTTGCATGTTGATGATAAGGAAAACAATGATTTATAGTTTTTTTCAGTGAAATGAGTATTTTCATCTGGCTTAGATATTGAACAAAAAGAAAGATTTGGAAGAAAAGGTTGGCGAACTTTAATATATCATTGGGCTTCCCAAAAGAGATGTCTCCTTGCCAATTTGTATTAAGTTGAGTGTGGAATTACATTTCCTTTTTTGTTTCTAATAGCATTTGTTGTTAATGTATCATGGACGCTCTAGGAGTTTTTTCTTACTGTGTTTTGTGCCTGTAAGTATATTTGTTTCAGCTGTAAGCAAGTGATTTCTCTGTGGTGCTATTAACCAGAGAAAATTCTGCCTAGTTATCCACTCAGTAATGCTAGACACTATTTCTTTCACTTTGGGATATAACCACAAACCAAAGGGGCATGAATTCCTTCTATTGTGGAGCTTATATTTTTGTTGTGGTTAAGGATATAGTGTAAACAATTAATCAGATAAACATTCTGGACAAGGTAATGTACACTCCTTTCTCACTGCTGCTCTATGCATAAGTATAAAATTTGGAAATAACACAAGAGACAACCGAAGAAAAACTTTTAAAGATATTTAGAAAAAGGTGATCTTAGAGATTCCAGAACTGCAGGAACAGCACAGGGACAGAGTATCTTACACCCCCCACCCAACAGAACAAGACCACCCAGATCTGACATTCCTCAATACACAGAATAGCAACACACTGCACACTGCCACCCTGGCCTGGGAAGTTCTTTGTCCTTATGGTCCCAAGACCCATTTCCCTACTAGGTGATTCTAGGGGCAACCTGCAAGAGAGATACAACCATGACAAGCAGCCCAGCCTGGAAAGTCTCTTTGACTCCATAGACTCTAGACTCCATAGACCTTACCCCACTGAGTGACATTCAGTGGCCCACCTTGGAAGAAACACTTCACACTTCTTCAGCAGTTCCAGCAGGGATCAATGGGGCCACCAAGGGTATCATATAAACCAGGCAGACAAAAATAGCACTGCAAAGCCTCCAAAAATTAAACCATCATTGGAACCACAGTCCACAAAAGTAGGCCAAGACCTGAGTGTTAAACAGGGTGACTTCTTGTTAAAATAAACAGTTTAAACAGAACTCAGTGTATCCTGAATAAAAGTCCTGGATGTCAGTAAAACGTCACTTTCTGTGCCAAGAACCAAAAAAAAAAAAAAATCATAATTTGAATACTAAAAGACAATCAGTTGCCACCAGCACTAACATGAACCAGATGTTGGAAATATCTCACAAGGATTTTAAGACATCCATCCATTCATCCATTCACACATTTCTAATCTACAGATTCAAGAAGTGAAATATGGAATAAACCCAAAGAAATTCATGCCAAGTCATAAAGTAATTAAAATAATGAAAACTAAGACAAGGAAAAAATCTTGAAAGCACCCAGAGAGATGCATGATGCATTACCTATAGAAGAGAGATGCGTGATGCATTACTTATAGGAAAAAAAACAATTCAGATGAGAGTGGATTTCTCATGTGAAACCATGGAAACCAGAAGGATGTACCTCAGCACTTTTCAAGTGCTAGAATTTTAAGAGTGAATTCTATGTCTAGCAAAACCATCTTTAAGAATGACAAGGAAATAAGGATATTTTTAGAATTAAACTAAAAAAAATTGTCATTAAAACACCTGCTCTTGAAGATAAATTAGAGGAGCTCTTCAATAGAAAGGAAATAAGAAAAGAAGGAATCCTGGAATACTGGAAAGGAAGAGGGACCAGAAGAAAGAGCAGAAATATAGATATATACAGTAGGCTATCTTTTTCTTCGTGAAATTTGCAAGTTATATTTGATGATTGAAATAAAAGTTATAGCACAGTGTGATACTCCAAACAATAATTTTAAATGAGAAAAATAAAAGATACTAAGTGGAAGTGAGTTTTCCACACTTCATTTGAAGTGGTAAAATGGTGATACTAGTAAACTGTGATAAGTCACATATTTATATGGTAATACCCAAAGCAGCCACTATGGAAACTATGCACTATACACTCAAAAACCCTGTAAGTAAATCAGGTAAATTCCTAAAGATTATATATATATATATATATATATATATATATATTCCACAGGAAAGCAAGAAAAAAGAAACAAGAATGGCAAACAGAATAAACATACAGAAAATAAATAATACAGTGACAGACTTAAGTCCTAAGTCCATAATTATTTTAAATGCAGCTTAAATTCAACAAACATAAGACAGAGATTTCCATAACATATAATAAAACATGTTTAATAAAATATAACTCAATTACATGCTATAAAAAGAAAGTCATTTCTAATCCAATCCATAGGTTGAAAATAAAAGGCTGGGAAAAGATATACCATATAAACATTATTTTTAAAAAATCAATAGAGACTATATTAATACCAGACAAAATAAACCTCAGAGTAAAGACATGTATAGAAAGGGATATTACTTATAATGATAAAATTATTACTCTCCCAGGAAGGCATAATAATCCTAAATGTGTATGCACCAAACAACAAAATATGTGTGACAACAGAATATAACAAACATAAAATACAAACTATGGGAAGCAAAACAACAATAGAGCTGAAATGAGAAACAGACAAATCTACAGTTATAGCTGGGGACTTCAACACTCCCTTCTCACCAACTGATTAAACCATTAGACCACACATTGCAAGAATAGGGATGATCTGAACAACACAATCAATCAGCAGGAATACTCCACCCAATTACAGCAGAATACATGTTTTATTTAAGTGTCCATGCAACATTATACAAGATAAACCAAATCCTGAAACATAAAAAAATCCCTCAACAAAATTAAGATGATTAAAGTAATAAAACTTGTGTTTCTGACTATACTGCCTTCAAAGTAGAAATCAACAAAAAGAATGACAATAAGAAAGTCTTTATACTTTTAGAAATTAAACAACACATTTGTAAACAATCCATGAATCAAAGAGGAAGTCTCAGAGGAAATACAAATACTTACAATAGGAGGAAAATGAAAATACAACATCTGTAAATATGTGGAAGGCAGATATAGTATGCAGAGAGGACACTGAAACCTAGGTGCTGACACTAGATACAAGAAAGGTTTCAAATCAACAATCCAAATAACTTTAAAAAGAAAATTTTTTAGGAGTGCCTAGTGGCTCAGTTGGTTAAGCAGCTGACTCTTGATTTCAGCTCTGGTCATGATCTCATGGTTAATGAATTTGAATCCTGCATTGGATTCTGTGCTGGCAGTGCAGAGCCTACTTGGGATTCTCTCTCTCTCTCTCTCTCTCTCTCTCTGCCTCTCTCTCTGCCCCTCCCCTGCTCAAGTTATGTCTGGCTCTCTAAAAATAAATGAATAAACATTTTTTTAAAAAAATTTAAAGGAGGAAATAAACTCAAAGAAGCAGAAAGAAGAAAAGAGTAAGCATAAGTATAGAAATCAATGATATGCAAAATAGGAGTACAAAAAAGAAGAATGAAACAAAAACAAAGCTGTTTCTTTGAAAAATCAATAAAATTGGTAAACCTCTAGCAACTGACAAACATAACAAGAGAAAAGACACATCACCAACTTTAGGAAGTAATAGTGGATGCAACCACAGATTTTATAGCCATTAAAAAGATAACAAGGGAATATTACAAATTTACACTCATAAATCTGACAATTTGGAAGAAATGGACCAGATCCTCAAAACCCACAAACTACCCAAGCTCCAGTAAGATAAAATAGAATCAGAATAATTTTGCTATCTTTAAAGAAACTGAATTTGTAATTTAAAAACTCCTGAACAAGAATTTAGGAAAGATCCACATGATTTCATTTCAAAATTATATTAAGCATTTTAAAAAGAATTAGTAATTTTGCACAATCTCTTCCAGTTAATAGAAGAGGAGAAATTTTTCAATTCAGTCTCAGGACAGTATTACCCTAATAGCAAAATCAGAAAAAAGTTTTGAGAGAGACAGAGAGAAAAGAAACTATAGAAGGAAAACTATAAATCAATATTTATTAACTTTGATACAAAAATCTTCAATATACTAGCAGTAAAATCCAACTGTGTATAAAAAAAAGATTACACACCTCAGGACACCTGGGTGGCTCAGTTGGCTAAGCAACTGACTTCTGCTCAGGTCATGATGTCATAGTTTGTGAGTTTGAGCCCCATATCAGGCTTTCTACTGACAGGTCAGAGCCTGGAGCCTACTTCAAATTCTGTGTCTGTCTCTTGCTCTGCTCCTCCCCCACTCATACTCTGTCTATCTCTCTCCCTCTATCTCGCAAAATAAATAAATAAATAAACAAACAAACAAACATTAAAGAAAAAAATTAAACAAAAAAGGATTACAAACTTCGACCCAGTGCGAATTATTCTAGCTCTAAAAGACTAACTCAGCATTCAAAATCAATCAATGGCATCCATCATATCAATATATTAAAAAAATAAAAATCATTGAGGAGTTAGTAGGGTGAAGAAGTAGGGGCACCCTAGGCTTTCTTTGTCCCTCAAACATAGCTGTTTTGAGGTCAAATCACTTGAGACACCCAGAAAATCAATCTGTGGACTGGCAGAAGGATCCCCATCGTTGTAGGAAGATAGTGTGGCAGGTGCAAAATGCATGGACGTGACTTGGGGGAAAGAAAAATAGTGCTGCACAGGGGAGGGAATCCTTTCTGTGGAGAAACAGAGAGAGAGAGAAGGGTTAAGAAAGTGCAGCATTGAGTTCACACAAGAAGAAAACCTCTCTGGACCATGGACTGGGAAGCAATAAGTACTGAGTGTCATGTTGTTGTTTTGGGTTGTTGTTGTTGTTGTTTCAAACACTATGGAGCTCAAACCGTGAGGTTTTAGAAATGTGCAACTTTCTCTGGAGCAGAGCTGCGGCACCCAAGGAGGAGGGAGCTAGCCACGGATTGCCCAGTATGGTGTAGGGATCTCTGGGGCACATTGGGAGAGAACATTCCCTTCCGTGGAGGACTTTTGGAAGAGGGTATATTGCCTCCGCAAGGACAAAAGACCATGCAGGCAACAACAAAAAGCCTTTCCTCAGCAAGGAACCCAGAAAGAAGATAACCTTTGCTGTTTTAGAAGTGCTATACCATAGATTCCATGCATTGTGCAGGTGTGTGACTATTTCTCAGAGACAAAGGGCTACAGACACAGTATGGAAAGGCTCTATTCCAGAGGAGGATGGGGTGGATTCATGCAGTGCCCAGTAGTTTAAGACATCAAGGTTTGAATTGCAGACAAGAGCCAAAGAAAAAACATAGGACAGTTGTGACACAAGGCGAGCTGACTGCCCTTGCTATTCTGTTTGGGCTCCCTAAACAGCGTGGGCGTGGGATCACCTGCCTGGGAACAGGAGATTGGGACGGCACCATTTCCCCCCAGCACCAATATAGTGGAGCTTCAGAGAGCAACACAGCAGCCCCCAGTGGAGGCGGGCTTGCTTATACCAAGCCTTGCTGTTCTTCACTCCGGGAACTGCCTAGCAACTGTTATTTACTGCGGCAAGACTGACTCTGAACCAACACAGCCAGCCTCTCCTCCAGATGACCAGCACAGGCAGCACCCTGCATATGTACCAAGTGTCCTGAAAATCGAGTTCTTTAAAGAATCACTGGCAGTTCTGGTGAAAATAGGACCAGGCTTATTATTTTTTTTCTTCTTCTTTTTTTTTTTTTGGAAGCAGGTTCCTAGTTTTTTGTTGGGTTGGTTTTTTTTTTTTTTTAATTGTCTTTTTTTGGATAAGCCTTTTTAAATTCTTCTCTTTCTTTCTTTTCTCCTTTCTTCTTTTTTTCCTTTCTTTTTCTTTGGAACAAGGCTTATAGGTTTTTGATTCTCTGTTTGGCTTTCCCCCTTTTCCTTTTCTCTTTTTTCTAGGCATAATTCAACAAATAAATTAAAGCACAGCTAGTTAGAAGTCCAACTAGGACGTTTAACTCCAGCAAGAGGGAGCTCTTCAGAAGACTGGCCAGTGGGAAATAGTAGCCAAACACAACAGCAGAGTGTACACAGCATACACCAGAAACACTCCCTGAAGTGCCAGGACCTGGACAGTGTATGACTTCTTTTTAATATAGCATTATTCTCAGGTGACAGAAACACAATAAGCTTTGAAAACATGCAAAAGACAGCAACTTAGTCAAGATGACAAGATGGAGGAATTCTCCCCAAAAGAAAGGTCAAGAGGAAATCACAGTCAGGGACTTGCTCAAAACAGATGTAAATAATATATGTGAAAAAGAATTTAGAATTGCCACAAGACTAAAGCCTGAGCTTAAAAAAAGCATAGAAGACACCAGAGAAACCTTGCTACAGAGATCAAAGACATAAAAACTAGTCAAGTTGAAATAAAAAATGCTAGAACTGAGATGCAAAACTGACTGAATACAGTCATAATGAGAAGTGGAGGAGACAATAGGTAATATAGAAGATAAAAATTATGGAAAATAATGAAACTGAAAAAAAAGAGAGAAAGGAAATTATTAGACAATAAGGGAAGACTTAGAGAACTAAGTGATATCATGAAACAAAACAATATCCATATCATAGGAGTCCCAGAGGAAGAATGTGAAAAAGGGGCTGAAGATTTATTTGAACAAATTATAGTTGAGACCTCCCTTAATCTGGAAAGAAAACAGGCATTCAAGTCCAAGAGGCACAGAGAATCCTCCTCAAAATTTATAAAAGCAGATCAACACCATGACATATCATAGTGAAACCTGTAAAATACACAGATAAAAAGAGAATTCTTAAAGCAGCTAGGGACTAAAGGTCCTTAACCCATAATAAGGTTAGCAGCTGAAATCCATAAGGTGAGACACTAAAACTTGGGATGCCAGAAGGAAGTGGCAGAAGTATTCAAAGTGTTGAATAGGAAAAATATTCAGCGAAGAATCCTTTATTTAGCAAGGCTGACATTCAAAACAGGAGAGATAGGGGAGCCTGGGTGGCTTAGTCGGTTAAGCGTCTGGCTTCGGCTCATGTCATGATCTCATGGTTTGTGGGTTCAAGCCCTGTGTCAGGCTCTGTGCTGACAGCTCAGAGCATGGAGCCTGCTTCAGCTTCTGTGTCTCCCTCTCTCTCTGACCCTTCTTTACTCACACTGTCTCTCTCTGTGTCTCTCAAAAATAAATAAAAAAGCATTATAATTTTTTTTTAAAAAATAGGAAAGATAAAGAGTTTCCCAGACAAAAGACAAACAAACAAAAAAACCAAAAAAGCAAAAGGAGTTCATGACCACCAAACCAGGAAATTTTAAAGGGGGACTCTCTGACTAAAGAAAAGACAAAACAAAACAAAGGACCAAAAGCAACAAGGACCAGAGAACATCCCCCAAAACACAATGAAATTAAATTCATATGTTTTCATAATCATTTTAAGTGTAAATGAAATGAATGTCCCAATCAAAAGTCATAGGGTATCCGAATGGATAAGAAAGCAAGATTCATCTATATCCTGCCTGCAAGAGACTCATTTTAGACATAAAGACTCCTGCAGAATGAATGTAAGGGGATGGAAAATGATCTATCATGCTAACAGATATCAAAAGAAAGCTAGAGTGACTGTATTTATATGAGACAAACTAACCTTTAAAACAAAGACTGAACAAGAGATGAAGGGCATTATATCATAATTAAAGGGTTTATCCACCAAGAAGATCTAACAATTGTAAATATTTATATCCCAGACTTGAAAGCACCCAAATATATAAATTAACTAAAAACAAATGTAAAAATACCTCATCGATTATAATACCATAATAGTAGGGGACTTCAACACCACACTGACAGTAACGAACAGATCACCTAAGCAGAAAATCAACAAGAAAAAAATGGCTTTTAGTGACATACTGGACCAGATGGACTTAAGGATACATTCAGAATATTTCATCCTAAAGCAGCAGAATACTCATGCTTCTTGAGTGCCCATAGAACATTCTCCAGAAACGATCACATGCCGGGTGACAAATCAGAGCTCAACAGGTACCAAAAAAATTGAGATCATGCTATGCATATGTTTAGATCATAAAGCTGTGAAACTTCAAATCAACCATAAGAAAACATTTGGAGAACCCTCAAATACGTGGAGGTTAAAGAACATCTTACTAAAGAATGAATGTGTTAACCAGGAAATTAAAAGAAATTTAAAAAACACACGGAAGCCAATTAAATGAAAGCACAACCATTCAAACTGTTTGGGATGCAACAAAGGCAGACTTTAGAGGAAAGTACATTACAGTTCAGGCCTATCTCAAGAAGCAAGACAGGTACTAAATACACAATCAAACATTACAACTAAAGGAGCTAGAAAAGGAAGAACAAATAAAGCCTAAATCCAGCAAAAGAAGGGTAATAATAAATGTTTACGACAAAAATAGACAATATAGAAACAAACAAGCAAAAAAAAAAAAAAAAAACACCCAACAGTAAAACACAACAATGAGACTAAATGCTGGTTCTGTGAAAGAATTAACAAAATTTATAAAAACCCTATTCAGACTTATCAAAAAGAAAAGAGAGAGGACTCAAGTAGATAAAATGATGAGTGAAAGAAGAAAGACCACAACGAACACCATAGAAATACACACAATAATAAGAGAATAGTATGAAAAATTATGTGCCAACAAATTGGACAATCTAGAAGAAATGGACAAATTCCTAGACATTCATGCACAACCAAAACACAAACAGGAAGAAATAGAACATTTGAACAGATTCATAACCAGGAAAGAAATTGAATCCATACTGAAAAATCTCCCAATAAACAAGAGTCCTGAACCAGATGGTTTTTCAGGTGAATTCTACCAGACATTTAAAAAAGAGTTAATATTTATTCTTCTCAAACTGTTCCAAAAAATAGAAAGGAAAGAAAAGCTTCCAAACTCATTCTATGAAGCCAGCATTACGTTGACCAAAACCAAAGACCCCACTAAAAAGGAAAATTATAAGCCAACATCCCTGATGAAACTGGATGCAAAAATTTTCCACAAGATCCACAAATTAAAGTCAGCAGTACATTAAAAGAACTATTCACCACAATCAAGTAGGATTTATTCTGGGATGCAGGTCTGGCTCAATATTCATAAATCAATCGATGTGATACACCACATTAATAAAAGAAAAGGATAAGAAGCAGAGCATTTGGTAAAATACACCATATTTTCTAGTTAAAATCTCTCAAGAAACTAGGGATAGAAAGAAAATACTTCAAAATCATAAAAGCCATATATGAAAGATCCACAGCTATTATCATTCTTTATGGGGAGAAACTGAACTTTCCCAAGATCAGGAACACAATAAGGATGTCCACTCTCACCACGCTTCTTCAACATAGTACTGGAAGTCCTAGCTTTAACAATCAGACAACAAAGAAATAAAAGGCATCCACATCAGCAAGGATGAAGTCAAACTTTCATTCCACAGATGACATGATACTGTATGTGAAAAACAAGGTCTCCAACAAAAAACTG
>PJEM01021551.1:0-11007 GCA_004023845.1 Helogale parvula | reverse complement strand
CGTTTGGGAAATACGAACTTTGAGGGGCCTGTGGCAGCTAATCATCCTCCCAGCCTTCATTCTGGGGAAGTTAGGGGGCAAAGGGAAGGCGCCAAGAACCTCAATCTGGCAGTTGGATAAAATGCGTCCTTGTGCCTTAGGTCATTTTAATACATTTGCTTGATTTCTTATCATTCTATGGGGGGTGATTAAAGTCCAGGATCTTCTGGGGCACCTGGGTGGCTCAGTCGACTGAGCATCCAACTTCAGCTAAGGTCATGATCTCATCATGGTTTGTGGGTTAGGGCCCCACGTCAGGCTCTGTGCTGACAGCTAGCTCAGAGCCTGGAGCCTGTTTTCAGATTCTGTGTCTCCCTCTCTCTCTGACCATTCCCTGCTCATGCTGTCTCTCTCTCTCTTTCTCTCTCAAAAATAAATAAAAACATTAAAAAACAAATTTTTAAAGTCCAGGATCAGGGCACCTGGGTGGCTCAGTCAGTTGAGCGTCCAGCTTCGGCTCAGGTCATGATCTCACGGTTCATGGGTTTGAGCCCTGCATCAGGCTCTGTGCTGACCACTAGCTCGGAGCCTGGAGGCTACTTTGGATTCTGTGCCTCCCTCTCTCTCTGACCCTCCCCTGCTTGTACTGTCTCTCTCTGTCTCTCAAAAATAAAAGACATTAAAAAAAAGGTCCAGGATCTTCTAATTTTCATCTTCACGAGAGTGTCCTGGGTCTCACCTGATGCAAGGTTGCCCAGGTGCAAGGTCACACCTTAGCCTGCAATGAGGCATGTCCCTGTGGGTTGGGCATGTAAGCACCACATACGACTCCGGGCTCACTTTCTGAAAACCGAGCTGGTTGCCCTCAGCTTCCTCTTCCCGCTTTGTGCATGTGCTGGAACACGGTGCTTTGGAGACATTTGTCACCCTGTGGAAGAGGACAGTGCTCTAGATAATGGAGTGACAAGATAGAAAAAAAGCCCACACTAAATCCCAGGGCAACTTCATGAAACAGACCCACCTGCCTTCCGCAGAACGCCCAGACACTCTGGACTCTGGCGTGAAACACAAATAAACTGCAGGCTTATTTGAGCCACTGTATTTTGTATTCTCTTTGTTACAGCAAAGTAGCCAAGTGGAACTGCCTGGTGAAAAAGGTGGATAGAGAGTCTCAGGAGGGCCAGAGAGTCTTCAGAACAAAGAGGCTATCGGAGCTGTGGCAAAGAGATAAATAGTCTTGGCAAGAAAGGCAATCAGGTGAGAAAGCAGAGACGTGGTCAAAATCCTAAGGACTCCAACTGCAGAGGCAGGGGCCACAACCCCAGCTGACGAAGCAACCTGAGAAGTGACCAGAAAGGCGAGCGGACTCCAGGAGAATGGGGTGAGAGTGGTCTCGAGAAGAGAGTGGTCAGTGCAGGGAGGGCGCACACGGATTAGCGTCTGTTTGAGTTCGTGGCTTGAGCTCACTGGGGACTTGGGGAGAAGCTTTGAGGGCATGAAAGAGAGCAGAAGCCACGCCCATGTAGACTAAGGAGCAACAGAAATGATGAGTACAGCATAGTTGTTCGGGAAGTGGGCCTGGATAGAGCAAGGACGAAGTAGCTAATCTAGAGATTACCGCAGGGACAGCAGCTTTTAAAATGGAAGAGATTTGGGGGCATCTGGGTGGCTCAGCTGGCTGGGTGTCTGACATCAGCTCAGGTCATGATCTCGCAGCTTATGAGTTCAAGCCCCATGTCAGGCTCTGTGCTGACAGCTCAGAGCCTGGAGCCTGCTTCGGATTTTGTCTCTCCCTCTCTCTCTGCCCCTCCCTTGCTCACTCTCGGTCTCTCTCTCTCTTTCTGTCTCTCTCTCTCTCTCAAAAATAAAGAAACATTAAAAAAAATTTAAGTGGAAGAGATTTTGATCCGTGCAGGTGCTAAAGATAAAGGTGAGCATGAACAGAAGTCATAGTTCCACATCACAAGTGAAAAATGATGGGATGATTTAGAGCAACGTGATGGAATTGGACACAGAGAGAAGGAAATTTAACAGGTCCTGTTTTACCAGAAGAGAAGCATTTTGTAACCACACATCTGCTCTACTAAACCGGGTCTGGGTTCACAACCCCCTTTCTGTCATCACATTAGACAACCAATTACCAGATCACTCAAGTGGGACTAAAAAAGAGTTTTTGAGTAAATATTTATAAAAATGGTCTAGTTTTTGCAGAGTTTTGAAGCCAGCTTAATTAGTGGACCCTCGATGCCCAAACTGTCTACATTTTATTATGTGCATTAATATGTATATACAAAATACAGGCAAATCCTCATTAGAATGGTAGAATAAGAGCTTCTTGAAGGCAGGAATTTTATATAATTTTTGTTTTGAGTCCCGAGCACTTAATGGATGTTCAATAAATATTTCAAGGGTTTGGTTAAAGCCAGGTTTCACAAAAACAATTATTTCTCTTTACCAAAGAATTTGCCATGTACTTTCAAATTAGCCAGTAACTCTGCTGCATTTAAACTTTGAATAAAAACTCACATTCGAATTTTGGCTCTAAATGCCTTTAGCATTTTGAATTCTTACTGTAGAATCTAGCCACCCGAGTAGTTGATTACATATCTATTAAGAGCCCAACTCCTCTTAAATGAGGGAAAAGAAGGTTTAGATAGCCATCGGAGAAGACATCAGTAGCAGAAAAATTTCTGAAATTTCAAAAGCTGGGAGGTTGGGAGTGGGGAGAGGGAAATACAAAGGAATCTCACCTGACTAGCCAGTTGGATAAACTTTGTGCCTCGGGTCTTTTTCATAGATTTACTTAATATCTTATCATTCTATCATGGGCTGACAAAGTCCAGGGCCCCTGAGGTGAGTTTCTCCTTGAAGCCGAGAAGCGATTACAAAGGAAATATGCAGCTATCCGGCGCCAGTTTTTACTAGAGCTCTAAAACTCACCCTACCATGTCCTTGGTTTCTGAATTATTAGCCTACTCGCCCTCTTTGCCCCCTGTCAGAAGATGTAACTAAGACACACTGACAGTTCCTGGAGAGCTGTGTTCCTCTCTTCCGGGTCACTGCAAGTCACCCTCAAGAACACAGCTCGGACGATTGGTTGATGGGAACCCCCTGCCTTCAGTCTTTATCTGCCTTCAGGAACAGAACAGAGAAGTGACTGGGGGCTTAGAAACAACACTTCCAGAGAGAGCTGAGCCGGTCCCACCCTTCACTTGTAGGTGAGAAGGAGAGCCCAAGAGGGGGAAGCAACCTGCCGGAGGTCCTGCCGCCATGGGGGGCGGCTGGCCGGGACGGGGTTAGGATCTCCTGGCTTCTGGTCCAAAGTTTCTCTGAGGGACCCCCAGATTAAGACGTGCTTCCCTTTGCAAACATTTACTCCCAGCCATTTTTATCTTTTTTCACACAGGTCAGGAAAGAGAAGAGTATATGCATCTCTGTCCATATGCTCTATTCTTTTCCTAAGAAATCATCTGGGGCAAGATCAGTCCCTGGGTGGCATATGCTGTCCATTTTACAGCCTATTGTTTCATGCAAAAGTGTCCAACTGGTCACGGAGACTCGAAAACTCCCCTTGGTGGGCTGCCTTGCTTCTGAGCATCTTTATACCACCCGCACCCCCCTCAAAACTATCACTTTCCAATATCTAATCTGTCTGGGGGCTCCCTACTCCACTGTGTAAATCCATCCCCCCAAAGCATGTAGGCTTCCAAAGGCCACCCACTCCACAGCCGTGCCTTGGAGATGGCCAGGGAGCAAAGATAATCCGTGGAAGAAAGAGCCGCACCTCCAGGACCCTTTTACGCCTTCCAGGCATTTGCACACAGATATTTATACATGTATCAACATGCACACACATGCAAACACACACACACATATGTGGCCACCGCATGAGCCAAAATGAAAAAAAAAAAAAAAAGGCCCATGCAGGAGAGGAGAAAATGTCCCCTTTATATCTGCAGGCTGCCTCCAGCAAAAACATTCCTAAATACGATAGGTTAAATATATTGCTGCCATTACACTCTACAAGAAACACATTCCATAAAAACGAAGGTGCTGTAAATTATACAAATATGATGCTAACAAGCCAGGAAACGCGCCGCTAATGAGGTCAGCTCCAGAACTCCCGCAGCGTAGCAAATCAGGTGCCAATCCTGCATGTGAGGTACAAGAACGGCTTTGGGTCAGCATTTTCCAAGTGCGTTTGTAACCTGCTGTTTGGTGTATGGCTGCCCAGGTAGATAAAAAGCCTCCACCTCTCCCCCCACGACAACCCAGCCCCCAACTTTGTTATGTGTCAAATATCCAAGCCAGCAGACAAGCACGCTCCGCATTAATGTACCTGACGATTACGCCTATTGTTCTCCTGCTCGGAGTAGAGAATTAGTCACTCAGATGTGTAAATATTGGTTACAGTTTTGAAGCATGCAAGCTTTGTGTTTCTATCAGCCCCGTTCCTGGAGGAATTATGCATGCTGTTGGCACCGGGTTTTGTACACACTGTATTTGCTAAAGCTCTAAAAATCAAATAAACATGTTCTCCGCTCCTGAATTATTAGTCCATTCACCATCTTTCCCCGTTAGGGGGGGAAACAATAAACACGCCGAAATGTGGCATTTAGGAACTGCAACAAGATTTCTGCTTGGCATTTACAAGTTGGAGAACAATCGAAACACCCTTCCTGTGCCTTTGTCACAAGGCCCCCAGCACAGAGAGCCAGGAAGCCTCTGAAATCGCCCCCGCCCTCAAGGTGGAGGTGACCTTCACCTAGGGTCCGTGGGTAGCCTCCACTCTCGGCCACGTACCGGATGGGGGGAGTGGAGCCGTTCGCAGAGACGAGGGCAGAGAGGCAGGTGGAGAATCTGGGCGTCAAGGAAATTCATCCCACCCCAATTTGGAGGCCAGAACCACACTGTAGAGAGCAGACTGGTTTTGCCCTCTGGGCTTCCAGCCTCTATTTCCTGCCCACGGCTGGGATTCGTAGCGCTCCAAGACGGAGCTGAAGAGGCTTTGCTACAAATGGTTAGTTAGATTAACCCAGTACTTCGAAGAGCCCCTCAAACTGGCACCATTTGGAGGCAGAGAGCAGTCAATTTCATCAGCCAATCCCGTAGTATTTCTTGGCACTTTTTTTTTTTTTGGCCATACCAGGATCCAGGGTAGTTCAGGTTTAAAGCCATTGAGGGTGAGCGAATAGAAATGTGAGGGGTTCATGAGAGATGCACAAAAGAACGTATGCAAACATTTAGCAGATAAATATGATCACAAAAATATCTCCTGCATCCCCAACGCTAAGCAAGGTATTTATGGTACAGCTTCAATTTAGAGGCTACAGCAGGGGTGGGAGGTAGTTTTGTTCTGAACCGCCTGGCCTAGCCCTAGTCTCAGACACCTGTTTATACTCTCTCGCAAAGCCTTTATTGAGTCTGTTCTCCCCAGTCTAGGGGCCCTGCCGTGGCTCTATTTGTATACACATATCCTAGGTTTTGGAAATAACTTCAGCACATAAATGCCATTATTTCCAACAGAGTTGGTGTAAACCATATTTACTACTCAAACACTCAGCTGAAAATCGAGCTGCAAGGAAACAGTAGTGGCGGCGGCAGCAGCGACAACAAAGAAATCCGTGACAGCTACAAACCACAACCACAAATCAAACAAATTCGTAAAGTGGCCTTGAGGTGGGAAGCACAAAGCAAAGACATAGCAAGATGGCAGGCAGTGGAGCGCTCCACACACAGGAGAGAAAATTGAATTCCTAGTTCCCTGCTCTAAATTAAAGACAGGCTACATGCGGGGAGCACAAAGGGACGTCAAAAGGCACAAGGAAGGTACGGAAGGGCCATAGTGAGAAGCACGAGTTGTTCTGACTACCATAAAGTCCCAACAGCAGGGGCGCCTGGGAGGCTCAGTCAGTTAAGCATCTGACTTCCTGCTCAGGTCATGATCTCACGCTATGGTTCATGGGTTCAAACCCCACCTCGACAGCTCAGAGCCTGGAGCCTGCTTCAGATTCTGTGTTTCCCTTTCTCTCTGCCTTGCCCCCACTTGTGCACTGTCTCTCAGAAATGAATAAACGTTAAAAAAATTTTTTTTCAATCCCAACAGTCTATAGGATCATAGACAAGGGGTCTCAGGGTCTATGCAGAGAGCACAGGAGCTGTGCCGACATTCAGCAGCTCCCTAATATCCAGCACCACCCCAACAAGAGGAAACATTGAGTGGGCAGCATCCACACAAGTCAAGACTCTCTTCCCTTGGAGGTGTGAACTGTCTTGGCTTATTCCTCCAATCAAGAAAGGCAAAGACACAACCCCAGAGTCACACGCACACCCCATGTGGGAATTTTCATTCAATCATTCACTGTTTGGACAAGCATTTACTAAGCACCTGCTATCTGTTTGGCACTGGAGAGGATAGAAATATATCTAGGGAAGCTGGGGTGGCTCAGTCAGGTCAGGGTCTGACTCTTGGCTTCAGCCCAGGTCATGGTCTCGCACCTTCGTGGGTTCAAGCCCCGCATCTGGCTCTGTGCTGGCAACATGGAGCCTGCTTGGGATTTTCTCTCTTTCCCTCTCTTGCTGCTCCACCCCAACTCATGCCATCCCTATCTCTCTCAAAATAAATAAATAAACTTAAAGAAAAGAAATAGGGGCGCCTGGGTGGCTCAGTTAGTTAAGTGTCCAACTTCAGCTCAAGTCATGATCTCACGGTCCGTAGGTTCAAGCCCCATGTTGAGCTCTGTGCTGACAGCTCAGAGCCTGGAGCCTGCTTAGGATTCTGTGTCTCCCTCTCTCTCTGTCCCTCCCCCACTCGCACTCTGTCTCTCTCTCTCTCTCAAAAAGAAATAAACATTTAAAATTTTTTAACAAAAAAAAAGAAATATATGTAGGACATTATAGTTTAACAGGGAAATAAGAAATGTTAAATGAGAAAATTGTGGTTAAATAAGAAAATGACAATGGCTTTTCAGAAAAAAGTCCAAACAGCAGTGTGTGATTGATGACCTAGGGAGACAGTGATATAGGCTGTAAGTGCTGACCATGACTTAAGCAAAGAGAGAGCACTATAGGCTGGATGAGCCAGGAAGGTTTCAAGGAGGAGGTGAGCTTTGAAGGTAGACAGGACTCAGCCAGGCAGAATAAAGAGAGAAGCAGAATTGATGCAGGGCAGTGTGTGGGGGTAAAGGCCAGGAGGTGGGACCACGCCTGGCGTGTCTGGGAAGTCTAAAGTGACCATTTTGACAGATGTGCCGATGTACCTCCATAGAAGAGATTCTCTCACCGAGCACACTAAAGTTGGAGACCGGGTCATGGCTAAAACTTCCCTGTAATGAACACAAGGCAGCCTTCACTGGAAGGAAAACCTGTATTCCTATAATTTACGTAAATATACATCTAGGGAAAGTGAGTAAATTCCAGAATTGACACCAGGATGGGTGTGGAAGAGGGTGGACACCTCGGTCCACTAACAGTGCGCACTGGGGCTGTGTACGCCCCCCCCCCACACACACACACAAAGCACTGAACCAGCAGAGTGTGCTTGCAAACAGCCCCACCTCCACTCAGGCAAACTGTGTGTGTTTGAGGAAAGGAGGAGGGACAGCGGAGGAGGGAGACGGAGACACGGCTCTTCCGGCCAACAGAAGGGGCTTGAACTCTGTGGGAAGGTCGGCTGTTAGTAATGAGGATGAGTTGAGAATCACCATAACCCAGAGCAGACAAAGTGTGAAATATGCATTTTTCTCTTTCATTTCACACTATTTTTACGAGGCCTCTGTGTAGATGCGGCAAGCAAAGCCCTTGGCTTGAGCCCTGTGGGTTGGCAGATTTATTACTGAATAAAAAAAAAAAGAAAGAAGGAAAGAAAACAGTTCAGCAGTCTGGCCAGGTAGAAGGGATTATCTCTACTTGAAAGAAACCAGACTGAAAATGACCTGCACGGGTCGGGAGGAGGACCCCTGTTCTGCCCAAAGCTGGGTGCACCTCTGGCTGAAGCCAAAATTGCTACTAATTCCTAACACAGTTCTCCATCCCATCTCCAGCCTGGCTGCTGGAACCAGACGGTCACTCTCACAGATATCGTCACTAGCCCCTTTTGTGGCAAACTCTGGATGCCTGCCCCACCATGGTGCAGCCGCCGGCCTGATGCACACGGACCACAGGCCTGGAAAGCAGCCCTCCGCTGGGTCGCACTGGCCTTGAGTCAAATGCCTAATCTCATTTTCAAGATCAGTAAGGCCATGAGAGTACCGAAAATGGGTTATTAGACTCTACAAAACACTTTCCTGCTCACATCATCTCATTTGGCCAATTTTCCATTTTAACAGATTTTACCAAACTCTTGCGAGGTGCCAGGCACTATGCTAGGCTCTGGGCATATGATGGGTATGAAAATGGAGCCCCTGACCTTGGGATGATGCTCACAGATCCACAGACGGCTTCTCCAAGTCCCTGTTCAGGTAGGTATTACTCTGACACCCAGGGAAGAGTTGAGGAAACTAGAACCCCCCAGAAACTAAGTCCTGGTCCAAGGCCACAGACCCAGCCGAGGAAAAATCCACACCCGAGAAACGGCCTATCAGAATAGACATCTTGCAGGCTTCTGACCTGCTTAGGGGTTCTCCAGAGGCTCTGCTTCTCGTGTTCGTCTCGCTTCTCCCGCCTGCCCCCCCCCCTTAGAACACCCCAGCCTCTCACTTCTCTTCTCCAGTGAGCCGTCTTGCTTCTTGCCTTTACCAAAGGCCATGCTCCTCCCAGAGAGAAGATCTTCAGGTCAGCCACCCCCCTGCCTCCCAGGCTTCCTCCGGCTCCTCAGCTTCTCGCTGTTTTGCTTGAATGGCCATGGAGACCTGGCTGGCTCTCCCCACCTCTCTAAATCCTCTGCTCCCCACACCCTGCCTGCCCCTTAAAACCTGAGCTTCCAGAAGTCCTGGCTAGAACTTGGTTGCCAAACGCAGCGGGAATAAAGGACCCGTGCTCTCACCTTGCCTGCCATCAGCCTAGCCCCTAGCACCTGTCCTGAGTGGCTCTACCATCCTGTGGGAACATCCCTCTTGGCCTAGCTTACACCTCCCTGTCCCACACCCTTCCCCTCACTCCAGCTCCCGAGGGAGTGAGAGATTCACATTTGCAAAGTGTTGTGAAGAAGCCAAGAGCCAAGTCCTTCCCATCCACAGGAAGAAAGCAATTTTAATTGAAAAATAAAATCAGATTACACGCAAATTTTTGTTGGCAAATTTCAATTGCCACCAAATTAAATGCATAGCTAAGCTAAGCGTCTTCAGGACATTCTGTTTGATGGTTTCCCGGGGTATGTCCACCGCAATCAGAGGAGGGCATGATTGGTGTCCTCCCACAGAATGAGTCCCCAGGAAGAATTCAGGGAGCTCGGGCTCTGGCCACCTGGGGGTCCCCACATTGAGACCTTAAACAAGGCTGTCGCAGCTGGGAAGTGGGAAAAGAGGGCAGGAAAAGACAGGAGTTTCCACTGCTCTTACCCACTCAACTTCTTGTCTTTAAAAAAAAAAAAAAAGCAGGCATCAGCACAGGCAAAATTAGAAAATCTTCGACGAGCAGCAATATTAAAAACTGTGCCCCCCAAATGACCTCAGCTTTCCGTGTTATTTTACACAGGAGAACCCTGAAGCCCGGGGAACCTCTTGATGCACACAGGTTCTATCATGCTGAGGACAGGATTTCGCGCCCAGATGGTCTAGCAAACCCTAAGAAACAGGGTTCACTTTCTGCAGGAAGCCGGGTATGGTAAAGCTGTTTCCATCCTATTTATCATCTTTTTCTCATGTTCTGCTGTCTTGTTGGCTGTGTCAGGGACTCTTCTCACTGCCATATTCCACTCAGCATGGTTGATACATGAGGACCGAGTGTTAGCCGTGAACCAGGCACCACGCTGGGCCCTGGGCTGCAAAACGAGGGGTCTGGGTGCCCTTGCCTTCCTCACCACCAAGAGCGCAGCATCCTTTGATGTGGACACTGCCACAGCTGTGACTGGCTTTACACCAGTCTCGACAACCAGACCAAAAGCACATTAGGGAAAGGACCACGGTCATTAATCTGTGCATTGCTCTGTCTGTGTCCAGTGCACTTGAGTACCTCCCCTAATGTATCTTAATGGAAAGTAATGCACCTTAGAAAGAAAAGCCTAAAACCATGGTAGTTGGTGCTGGAAGAAGGTGGGGATGGCCATGGGAGGCTTTCCCCTGAATTGCAAGGAGGTGCTCCTAGATGCCTTTCATCCAAGCAGGGTGTTTCTTATTGCGACGAGGTCATTTCCATGCTGGCCAATACCCAAGGTGGCTGGAGGACGCCGGGGAAGATTCAATTAAGCAACAGTCATGCCCATCACAGCATCTGCCTTGCGCTGGGGCACCCCTGCTCTTGCCCCCTGTCAGACCCCAGGACCTCCCGACACCTGGTGTGGGGAGAGGGTGGGGAGAGAACAGGAAAAGGATATGGTTTTTCAGGCCTGTCCCCAGGATGGGACGCCCAGCTCTGTGAGTCGAAACAGCCGCCAAAGCCAGGGCCCCCCATCCTGAGTCTGATGAGAAAAGCCAGTGACAGGCTGGGACTGATGGGGAGAAAGTCCCCCTCAACAGGGCCCGGGGCCCCAGTGAGGGCGGCTCTCCCTCCGACTCCGCCTCTGCAGAGCATGTGGGTTCTTGCGGCCTTATCTGCCAGATGGCTCCCGGAGGGGATGATTTATTAGGTGCAGAAAGCTCGCTGATAAATTTTACTGCAAGTCCCCGGCAGAAGACTGGGGGTAGCAACGGCCCAGCACAGGCAGCTCTAATGGAAAGTGCCGTCACCAAAGAGCAAAGCATTATTTATGACTGTCTGTAATGCCGTTCGGGGGAAATTCATCATCGCCTCCCTGCTCCGTGCAAGCAGGGACAGCAGCGCTGCGGGGCGGGGGAGCTCGGGACAGGTGGGGAACAGTGAGAGCTTCTCTGGGAATCTGCCAGCCGAGAGCGAGGCCGTATTTTCCCGGAGTGACCCTGCTCCCCTTGTCAA
>PJEM01021550.1:0-11007 GCA_004023845.1 Helogale parvula | reverse complement strand
GCTCGGCCAGCGTCACGCTGCACGTGCTGCTGGTGGACGGCTTCTCGCAGCCCTACCTGCCGCTGCCGGACGTGGCGGCGGCCGAGGCGCCGGCCGACCCGCTCACCGTCTACTTGGTCATCGCCTTGGCGTCCGTGTCGTCGCTCTTCCTCTTCTCGGTGCTGGTGTTCGTGGCGGTGCGGCTGTGCAGGCGGAGCCGAGCGGCGTCTGGGGGCCGCTACCCGGTGCCCGAGGGCCACTTTCCGGGCCACCTGGTGGACGTCAGCGGCACGGGGACGCTGTCCCAGAGCTACCAGTACGAGGTATGTCTAACGGGAGGATCTGGGACCAATGAGTTTAAATTTCTGAAGCCAATTATCCCCAGCCTTCCTGTCCCTGACACTGGGAGGAATATAGGGGGAAATGAGAACTTGAGGAATAGCTTTGGATTCAACATTCAATGAAATAATTTTTTTAAAGTTTGAATCTTTTGTTATTCTTGACAATCTATGGATACTCTTTGCCAATCTGTAATGGACATTAATTAGGTTGTACTATAGTTGCATGTATGATCATTTCTTGCGCTCTCCTTAACAGTTGCGTTACAAATCTTAATTGGTAGCCATAATGAAATTGAAATATAATCTATGCTTTTGGGTTTTTCTCACTTATTTGGTCATGTTATATTAATAGAGTTATTAGTAATTTTTTGTTGTGATAATGGCATTGTTTTGCAAAATAATGTTACTAATTATTTGGAGGCACAAACTGATGTATTAAGAGTGAATGCCACAATATATGTGATTGACTTCTAGACATTTCATTAAATCCTAAAGAAAAAATAAAAAGTGTTGTTGGATCTGGGTGGAAGACTATTGGATTTTATTGCACTATTCACTTTGCAAATTTTCATCATAAAGTGTAAAAAAATACCCCTCCATATTCAGAATGTAGGATACCTTATTTGCTTTTTGTAGTGTTTTTGAAGAATTCACTTTATGACAAAACAAAAGTGACCACATTGAAAATTACTGATTTCTTAAGTAAGTTTCCATTGTTGTTGTTATTGTTATACTGTTGTGGGGGAAGGAGCCTTATAATGCTGTGGGTATTGATGTCACTGTTTTATTTTTCCTTAATATCATGTTTGCTAATTTAAGTTTTTTTATTTTATATAGTTCATGACTTAACTAGAATGTAGTTCATGTTATCATCCTGGGTAAAATAATAACTTTCCTTCAGAAGAGTACAGATAGAGACTTACTAAGAAACTGAAAGGAAAATTCAAACTGTTAAAAGAAATGAATTGGTTTGCTTTTCTATTGATATGAAAGAGTAAATATAAAAAATCTTAATACTTTGTGGCCTCTCTCAGATAGCCACAAAGAAGGAATGGGTCTGTATTTATGGTGTTATTACAGATTATGTCTCCAATATAGGAGTAGACAGTTTAATGGAAGATTATAGGTAGAGATTTTCATAGCTGTAATGTAATGTGGATGGATATAGATCTAGTGTGCCTATACATTTTTGTAATTTCTCTCTTAAAATTAGATATTATAGACTAGATGATCTAATAAAATGGAATTTGACATTGTGAAATGGGTGAAACAAATTCCAGTTTCCTTAGGAATTTTTTCTTTCCTTCATGAAATGTTCATTTATTTTGTGTTGCAATAGGTATTTACTAGTTTTAGAATTTCATATAAATATTTAAACAAAATCTTGAAAAACAATATTTGGGCCCTCTTAATCCCTCAGACTCATAAGAAGCAAATCTTATGCTTCTTACACACTAATGAGAATAAACAAGAGCAGAATATCATATTTGAATAATGTAGGAACAAGTTTGTAGACTACCAAGTAGAATAGAATCCAGGGTCAGATCCTTTTATATGAGAACCTGGTCTTTTTTTTTTTTTTAATTCCAAGATTTTATTTAAATTCAAGTTAGTTAACATATACTGTAGTACTGTTTTCTGGAGTAGAATTTAGTGATTCATCACTTATATACAATACCCAGTACCCCTCCCAACAAGTGGCCCATTGCACATTTAGCCCATCCCTTCACCCACCTCCCCTCCAGCAACCCTCAGTTTGTTCTCTATATTTTAAAGAGTCTCTTATGGTTTATCTCTGTTTTTATCTTATTTTTACTTCCCTTCCCTTATGCTCATCAGTTTTCTTTACATTCCACATATGAATGAAATCATAATATTTGTCTTTCTGTGACTGACTGATTTAGCTTAGCATAATACACTCTAGCTCCATTCATGTCTTTGCAAATGGCAAGATTTCATTCTTTTGATGGCTGTGTAATATCCAATTGTGTATCTATATCTATATCTATATACCACATCTTCCTTATCCACTCATCAGTCAGTGGACATTTGGGCCCTTTCCATAATATGATTATTGCTCATAGTGCTGCTGTAAACATTGGGGTGCATGTGTCCCTTAGGATCAGGATTTGTATTCTTTGGATAAATACCTAGTAGTGCAGTTGCTGGGTCATAGGGTAGTTCTATCTTTAACTTTCTGAGGAACCCTCACACTGTTTTCCAGAGGAGCTGTACCAGTTCACGTTCCCACCTACAGTGTAAGAGGCTTCCCCTTTCTCTCCACCCTTGCCAAGATTTGTAGTTTCCTGAGTTGTTAATTTTAGCCATTCTGACAAGTGGGGACTGGTATCTCAATGCTGTTTTGATTTGTATTTCTCTGATGGTGAGTAATGTTGAGCGTCTTTTCATGTGTCTGTTAGCCATTTGTATGTCTTCTTTGGAGAAATGTCTGTTGATGTCTTCTGCTCATACTTAACTGGTTTGTTTATTTTGGGGCATGTTGAGTTTGATTAAGAAAACTTGGTTGTGACAGAGGAGGTGTTAAAATCATAGGAGGTAGGAACAAGTCATATTACTTAGCAAATGTTATTGGAAAATTGGGTCACTATATAGTTGGGTCACTATAAAACTGGGTCACTCATCTCATGCCATATAAGAATAAACCTTATATGGATCTAAGGGGTGAATTTAAAGTATTTTAATTGAGAAAATGTAATAAATCTAGGTAAAAGTGTATTTATGATCTTACTATTAGTTTGAATTTCTTAAACAAGGCTTTAGAAGTACAAACAATAGGGGCGCCTGGGTAGCTCAGTTGGCTGAGCATCTGACTTCGGCTCAGGTCATGATCTCACAGTTCGTGGGTTCGAGCCCCGCATCAGGCTCTGTGCTGGCAGCTCAGAGCCTGGCGCCTGCTTCTGATTCTGTGTGTACCTCTCTTTGCCCCTCCCTTGCTCATGATCTGTCTCTCTGTCTCTCAAAAATAAATAAATGTTAAAAAAATTTTTTAAAAAGTACAAACAATAAAAATACAAGTTGACAAATACACTACCCAAAAACTAGAGGGTAGCATAGGCAAGCTAAAAGACAGGGAGAAGCTACTTGCAGCAGTTTAACTGAGAAGGATTAATATTCACATTATTCAAATATTTGTTGAAGATTAGCAAAAATTAAAAAGTTAAGAGAGCCAGTAAGACTTTTTAAAGGATAAAGGAAAAAGAAATTTAAAAGAGGGAAACTGTCTGAAAAGAACTTGAAATGACACTCAACCTCATTAGTTGGTAAAAAAAAAAAATACTAAAATAAGACACTAGTTTACACCTATAGCATTCATAAAGATGAGACATTTGCAATAATATCAGGTGGAACAATAAGAAATCACATGTACAGCCCACTTTGAGAGATTCTGATAGTACTTAATGAAATTTAAGAGTGAACATACCCTCTGATTCAGGAATTCTACTTGGGGTATATAAGCCAGAAAATTCTTTCATTTTTTAATTGAAGTATAGTTGACACACAATGTTATAAGTTTAAGGTTTATAAGTCAGGAAATTTCTTTCATGGGTTCACACATGATATGCATAAGAATTTCATCTTGGGAGAGCAAATAGGAGTCAATCCTACATATCCATCAGTAAAACAACTAATAAATGAGTTGTGGAAAAGGTTTCTGAAGGAGTATTATACAGTATTACCAAAAGGAATGAACAAGGTGTGTTTATAATCACAAGGATAAATCCCAAATATTTTATTAAAAAACTTTTTTAATGTTTATTTTTTAGAGAGAGAGGGAGACACAGAATCCGAAGCAGGCTTCCAGGCTCTGAATTGTCAGCACAGAGCCTGACGTGGGGCTCCAACCCACAAACTGCAAGATCATGACCTAAGATGAAGTCGGAAGCTTAACTGACTGATCCACACAGGCACCCCTAAATCTCAAATATTTTTAAAGTTTATTTTGAGAGAAACAGAGGCAGCATGAATCAGGGAGTGGCAGAGAGGGAAGAGGGAGAGAAAATCCCAAGCAGGCTCTGAGTTGATGTGGGTGGGGCTTAATCTCATGAATCATGAACCAAAATCAAGGGTCTTAACTTACTGAGCCACCCAGACGTCCTCCAAATATTTGTATAAATATATAAACATATTGGAAGAGAAATGAAGAAGAGATGCAGGAAAGAAGATGCATTTAAATATAGCAGAACAAGGGACACAGAGAGAAGTGGGAGTTATACCACAGTAAATGATAGAAATGGTCTCTTCCAAGAGATTGTTTTAATTGATTGCAGCCTTATAGAGTTGATTTAGTATTGATCAGTTGAAGTAGGTAAAAAATGAGTATTACTTCTCTGTCTTCTTGAGGTCAATTGCCCATACTCTAGGAAGCCAAGAGTTGTAATTTTGAGACATAACAATATCCTTGAGACTTACTTTTCATAAGGATGGTATAGATTATGTAGACCAATGTTTCCACTGAAAACAGCTAATAAGACACTAATATATTATCAGGTCACAATTAATGTCTACGGGTAATACAAGGAGATAAAACTTAAAAACTACTTTTTCCCTGGAATATATGGAATTCTGGAAACTGTGAACCCCTATTTTGATGGTTTTTATATAATAAGGGAGGAAAAGCATAACAAAGTGAGAAGTTTATAGAAGACCTTTGCATTAATAAATATGGATCCCTAAGAACTTCAACTTTAAAGCAAAAGTGAACTGGAAATGGGTGAGTGCTTGTGTGGAATTTCAGCTGTGAATTTCTCAATGGTTGTTGACAAGTAGTCCTTCCAGATCCAGATGGAACCAAAAGCAGACCTTCTATGTAAGAATGTTGATCCTAAGGCTAAAAACATTCATATAAATAAGTTTTACATTCTCATCGTGAACACAAAGATAACTGCATACACAAGGAAACATGACACCATGAGTGAGAGCCAGCAGAAAAAAACACAGCACAGAAGTATACTTCAAACATTTTTTTAATGTTTTATTTATTTTTGACACAGAGAGAGACAGAGCATGAGAGGGGGAGGGGCAGAGAGAGAAGGAGACACAGAACTGGAAGCAGGCTCCAGGCTCTGAGCTAGCTGTCGGCACAGAGCCCGACGCGGGGCTCGAACCCACGAATGTGAGATCTGACCTGAGCCGAAGTCAGAGGCTTGACCGACTGAGCCACCCAGGCGCCCCTACTTCAAACATTTTAATTAGCAGACCTAATCTAATAATATACTAAACACTTAAAGGTTATACTTGAAGATGTATAGGGAATAAGAAATGTGACAGATTTTTAAAGTACAAAATAGAACTAAAAAATATAACCACAATTTAAATTCAATCAAAACTGAATAAAAGGCTTATAGGAAAGTAGATATTACCAAATGAATAAATTGTGAAGTGAAAGATAATTTATCTAGCATATAGCTCAGAGAGTTCAGAAGTTGAAAAATATGGAGGAGATGGTTAGAAACATAGGACAGAATAAAAAAGTTTAAGAGAGGATCAGAAGCAATATTTGAAAAATATTGGAGGGATGTCTGGCTAGTTCATTGGTGGAGCACATGACTCAATCTCAGGGTGTGGAACCCACTTAAAATATACATATATATATATATATTCTCATATATATATATATATATATATATAAGAAAATGAGATTTTTCCAGAATTGATGAAAATATCAGTGTACAGATTCAAAAGACTCAAATAAACCTAACAGGATAAATAAAAGATAACCATGCCTGGAAACATCATCATGCCGTTTCAGAAAGACAAAGACAAAGAGAAATCTTTTTTAAAAAGGTTTATTTAGGGGCACCTGGGTGGCTCAGTCGGTTAAGCGGCAGACTGGCTCAGGTCATGATCTCACAGTTTGTGGGTTCGAGCCCCGCGTTGGGTTCTGTGACGATAGCTCAGAGCCTGGAGCCTGTTTCAGATAATGTGCCTCCTCTCTCTGCCCCTCCTCCACTCATGCTCTGTCTCTCTCTGTCTCAAAAATAAATAAACTATAAAAATTTTTTAAAAATTAAAAAAAAGGTTTATTTATTTTTGAGACAGTGCCAGTAGGGGAAAAGCAGAGAGAGAGGGAGACAGAATATCCTCAGGGGGCTCTGTGCTGTCAACCCAATGCTGGCCCCTAACTCACAGAGTGCTAGATGATGACCTTAGTGGAAGTTGGATTCTCAACCAACCGAGCCACCTACGCACACCAAGAGAAATCTTTTTGAAAAAAATGAAAAGGTAGGGGCGCCTTACTGGCTTAGTTAGAAGATCATGCAACTCTTGATCTTGGGGTCATGAGTTCAAGCCTCACGTTGGGTGCAGAGATTACATAAATTAAAAAAAATAAAACATAAAAATGAAAAGGCATATAGAAAAGACATGTAATCTTTAAAGACACAACAGTTAGGCAGACAGCTATGTTCCGTGTTGACAATCTCTGAACCCTGGCACTGAAAACTAAAAGTAAGATATCTTCAATATGCTTAAAGAAATTAGCAAATCTTCCTGCCGTAACAGTCTTTGCACATAAGAGTCATCAAATGAGAGAATCAAATGAGAGGTATTAGTATCGATTTAAATTAAACAGAATGGGGAGGCATCTGGGTGGCTCAGTCCGTTGGACAAGGGACTCCTGGTTTTAGCTGAGTTCATGATTGTGGATTTGAGACCCTCCTCAAGTCCCTGGTTAGACCCTAGAGCCTGCCTAGAGTTCTATCTCTAACTCTTTCTCTGCCCCTCCCCTGCTTGCTCTCTCTCCCTCTCCCGATCTCTCTCAAAATAAACAAAAAAATTAATTAAACAAGACCACAGGAGAGAGGTGGTGTAAAGACATTGGACTTCTCAAATATAACTTCTTACAGTTTTCCTCTGTCCATCCCTTGCCACAATTTCAAGTCCAGGAGTTTGGCCTATCTCTCTTCTAGCCTTCTTCATGTCTGGTGTCATTCAATTCTACTCAAGTCTTAGTCACCTAAGATCATGGACTCTTTCTGGAGATGGTTATTCTCTTAGAGCTACATCATGTCTGAAATCAAAAAATCAACCACACTCCTAATGTATAGCTTACATTCTTTAAGGGTTTCAATCACCATTTATATCAATAAACCCCAATTTGTCTCTGCTCCTCAAAACTCTTTTCTCAAATTTATATAATGGAAGATCATTTGTATAACTCTTTATATGGGATGCTCTATGGACAATTCAAACTCAATATGTTTTAAATAAAAATTTTCCTTCCTCGAACCTAACATTACCTCCAACTCTATACCTGTTCCTCTCTTCTCTTCCTGCTTTCTCTATCAGTTAATAGCACTGACATTCACTCAGTTCCCTAAGCCTGAAAAAAAAGGTACATTTACTTCACTTTTTCTTATTCCACTGTCTCTATGTTTAATTAAATCTGTCACTACATCCTGTAAAGTTAGCATTTTTTGAAATGTTTATTTATCTTTGAGAGAGAAGGGGACAGACAGAGAAGGAGCCAGAGGATCCGAAGCAGGTTCTGCACTGGGTTCAAACGCAGGAACCATGAGATCATGCATGACCTGAACGGAAGATGGATGCTTAACCAACTGAGCTACCCAGGCACCCCTTATCTTTTTAATATAACCTTATTACTGCACTTCTAGTTGAGGTTAATATCATCTTTTATATTTAAAAGCCTTTAAAATCTTGCATTTCTATTGATGTAGAGTCCAAATGCCTTGCAGGGCTTACAAAATATTTGCTTATCTCTTCAATCTCAGTTCTCATTTCTTTCCTCTTGCTCTATGGCTCAGCCATATTGATCCCATTTCAGTTCTTCCAATTCTCTCATCTCAGATTTGCACAAGTATGTTTTTGAGATTATCTGGAAATTTTACCTAACACCCAATTTTTACTCCAGGAAAGTGTTTCCTGTATTTCCAAATTCTGGTCAGAAGACCTTTATCTATGTTCTTAACAACAGCATGAACTTTGGCTACCATGGTATTCATTATGTTCTATTTTTAAATGTGTAATCACTTTTCTGCCCCCATCTTTCAGGACAGAAACTATGTCTGTCTGCTTACCACTGTATCCCTAATACTCACTACTATTCCTAACACAAGTTATATGCTCAATAAATATTTGCTCAATTAAGTAATGAATGAATGAAGAAAATATTAAAAATTTTGCCTCTGGAAGGCCTGGGTCTACAAAATAGGATTCTTTTCCACAACTAAACTTGGATTTAGTTTGTTCAGCATTTTTTTTTGGTCAGAAACTGGACAAATCTTACTTTATTAATCACTGTTGAACATTTACTTTCTACTGCAGAAAGGTAAGTCTCCTATGGAGTACACCTAAGTAAATAGTACCATCTCCCCAGCCTGAAATTTCCAGCCTCCCCAAAGCAACAATTTGCATATATCAGGTTCAGTTACAAATGTATGACCTTACTGTCTTTTCTAAGAGAATTTGCTAATAGCTAAAGAAGACTAAAACTTCTGGTTCCCCTTTTCTTTCCAATTTTCCTTGGAATATTCTGCTTACAAAATCAATTACATGAATCTTCTTAACTGTTTTTAGTTATTTTATATATTGTCTTCAAAGAGATAATAACTTACTTGAATTCGGGGCTATAGCTTACATATAATTTTTGTATTCACCACAGCTCTTAACAGATTGTGGCTTATTGTGTTAAAGACTGAGTAATAATAGCATCACATATCACAAATAATGCAACTCGGCAAATAATATAGGAGGAAGTTTAGTCAACAAATACACAAGATAAATTAATATTGTGTCTCAAACTTACTTGACTGTTTAAAACCTGAGAATCTGCAGTCGCGTGGTGGCGCTGCAGGATAAGATGGGGACTTTTTTGTACCATCAAAGGCTCTAGTCTCCATTAATCAGTGGAATTGAGAGCATAGGAGAAGCAGGAAGGGGGAAAGAGGCTTTCAAGAGAAAGCTAAGGAGACAACACCACCTTCGCGAAAGGATTACAAATCCACAGATCACTAGTGGTCCAGGCTGATAGATGAGAGGAGCAATTTAGGAGCTGTTTGCGACTGAGTTGAAACATTTCTGCAGAAAGACGTTTGCTTAGGAGCCATGGAGCAAGGAGAGAGGCGCCCTAAGCAGATAAGGCAAGTGCTGCTTTTCTTTGTTTTCCTGGGAGGGTCTTTGGTGTGTTCAGAGCCCTGGCGTTATTCTGTGGCAGAGGAAATGGAAATTGGCTCCTTTATAGCAAATGTGGTGAAAGAGACAGGGTTGGGTGTTGAAGACTTGGTTGCACGGGGGGCGAGAGTCATCTTTGATGACTATAAACCATATTTACAGTTGGATCAGCAGACTGGCAACTTGCTCTTAAATGAACAACTGGACCGGGAGGCACTTTGCCATCTTACAGAGCCATGTATATTGCATTTCCAGGTATTATTTGAAAATCCTTTACAATTTTTTCGGGCTGAACTTTGGGTCAATGACATAAATGATCATACACCCGCATTTCTAGACAAACATATACTTCTGAAAATCTCAGAAGGTACTGTTGCAGGAACCTCATTCCCAATGGACAGTGCCCAGGACTTGGATGTAGGAAAGAATGGTGTCCAAAACTACACATTAAGTCCCAATCCTTATTTCCGTCTTAAATCACAAGACAGTGATGACGGCAGAAAATACCCAGAGCTATTCCTGGATCAATCTTTGGATCGAGAAAAAGAACCTGAATTTAAATTAACGCTAACAGCCTTGGATGGCGGGTCTCCGCCCAGGTCCGGAACTGCACTTGTTCGTATTTTGGTCTTAGATACCAATGACAATGCTCCAGAGTTCGAGAGGTCTGTCTATGAGGTTCAGGTACCAGAAAACAGCCCTCTGGACTCCTTGGTCATTAGGGTGTCTGCTACAGATTTGGATGCGGGAATATATGGAGAACTATCCTACTCATTTTCCCACGTCTCCAGAGACATACGGAAAACATTTGAAATCCATCCAATTTCTGGTGAAATCCGCTTAAAAGCGCTTCTGGATTTCGAGTTAATTCAGTCATATACAATAAATATTCAGGCCACTGATGGTGGCAGCCTTTCGGGAAAATCAGCGATTTTAGTTCAGATTGTGGATGTGAATGACAACCCACCAGAAATAGTCATGACATCTCTTACCAGCCCCATACCAGAAAATTCTTCGCCTGAGATGGTGGTCGCTATTTTTAGCGTAAGAGACCAAGACGCTGGGGACAACGGGAGGATGCTGTGCTCAATACAGGACGATCTCCCCTTTCTCTTGAAGCCTACCTTCAAAAATTTCTACACTCTGGTAACAGAGCTCCCACTGGACAGAGAAAGCCAGGCTGAGTACAACATCACCATCACCGTCACTGACTTGGGGACCCCCAGGCTGAAAACGCAGCACAACATCACCGTGACGGTCTCCGACGTCAACGACAACGCCCCCGCCTTCAGCCAAACCACCTACACCCTGCGCGTCCGCGAAAACAACAGCCCCGCGCTGCACATCGGCAGCGTCAGCGCCACAGACAGCGACGCGGGCGCCAACGCCCAGGTCACCTACTCGCTGCTGCCGCCCCAGGACCCGCAGCTGCCCCTGGCCTCCCTGGTGTCCATCAACGCGGACAACGGGCAGCTGTTCGCGCTCCGGTCCCTGGATTACGAGGCGCTGCAGGCGTTCGAGTTCGGCGTGCGCGCGG
>PJEM01021549.1:0-11010 GCA_004023845.1 Helogale parvula | reverse complement strand
TTTCATTCTTCCTCATTGCCATGTAGTACTCCATTGTATATATATACCACATCTTCTTGATCCATCCATCAGTTGGTGGACATTCAGGCTCTTTCCATGAGGTGGCTATTGTAGAAAGTGCTGCTGTGAACATTGGGGTACATGTGCCCCTATGCATCAGCACTTCTGTGTCCCTTGGGTAAATCCCTAGCAGTGCTATTGTTGGGTCATAGGGGAGTTCTATTGTTAAGTTTTTGAGGAACCTCCACTCTGTTTTCCAGAGCAAAAGAGGGTTAGGCCTAAATTTGTAGATTGTGGAGGATCCCGAATGTCAGGGAATGAATTTGAAGTTGATTTGATCTCAGGTGGTGGGGTATCGTTAGGAGATTTTGCTGTGAATGATGCCTGTTTCATCGGCGGAGGTTTGCAGCAGTGCGCACAGATGTCTGGGTGAGGGTGGGGGACATGGCAGGAAGGTCAGTCCAGGGGCTCTGACGCAGCTGAAGGGTCAGGGCAAAGAATGGGTGTAAATGCCACTCCTTCCACTCGCTGGTCATTCGACCTCGAGACCTTAGTGTGCGGAATCCTGTGAGCCGCTGTTTCTCCTGCAAAGCTAAGTCAGCCGCCACCGTCGGGCTATTTTGAAAATTAAATCAGGGTGCATGTAAAGTGCCTCACTGCTGGAGAGGGCTAGTCCGTCTGCACCTTTCCTCACCGACTCGGCTTTCCCTCTTTGTTGTGTTACTAATTTGCAGGAAGGACCACTTGGGAGGGGAGGAGAGGAAGCTGGCAGAGATCTGGTCAGAGACACGTTTTGTGCCCTGTAGAAGGTGCCTCGTTGGGACCGGGCCAAGAAGCTTTCCTTCCTTCTCAATCTCAGATGTTATGAATCCCTAATTTGTAAACTTTTTCTGTCTGTTGGTTGCTATTTAGTCTGACTCTCTTCATTTGGCCATGTATGACTCATTTTTTTGTTTTTGGCATAGGAAACTTTAAGTTGGCTCTTCAAATCGTGTTTTATTTTGCTAACTTTGCCGGTCTTATTTTACTGCCTTGCAGTTGTGATACAATAAAAACCAGCTCTAGTTTTGTGGTTTTATGTCAGCTGTGTGAATCTAGAAGAGAAATTGTCCTGAAGAGGAACCACTGATAAAAATAAATCCTGGTTCAGAGTTCTGCCCTTTATCCATGTCGCGGTTTAAAGCAGACACCCACATTCCTCACGTAACCCGCTTGTGTGTGTATTGATGTTGAAGGAAAGACATCATTTTGAGTAGTTTAGTTTTAAATCTGTATATTTCACTGAAAATAATGTTCTTGAAATACTTTAAGTAAAAGAAAGTATTTTTTTTTTTCATTTAAGACGGGAGACTTTAGTCAGACCTGTCAGAGAAATAGCTTGGGTCTGTAACAAAGTATTGTGTTCTAAAGCAAAGGTCAGAGGGCGCCTGGGTAGCTCAGTTGGTTGAGTGTCCGGCTTCGGCTCAGGTCATGATCTCATGGTTCGTGGGTTCGAGCCCCATGTCGGGCTCTCTGCTGACAGCTAGCTCAGAGCCTGGAACCTGTTTCAGATTCTGTGTCTCCCTCTCTCTCTGACCCTCCCCAGCTTGTACTGTCTCTCTCTGTCTCTCAAAAATATAAAACAGAAAAAAAAACTTAAAGCAAAGGTCAGTAATAGCATATGAGAATACATACTGCTACCTACATATTAACATCGGCGCACAGATCAGTTTAGTCTTCCTTCTCTTCTTCATCCTCTTCCTTCGACAGAATCCTTACCAACCTCCTTATAATCCGTCTCAAGGGTCGCCATGGCCTGACGGGCCTCAGAGGACTTTCCTTCCTCCATGCTCTCACCCGCATGCCAGTGAACAAAGGCACGCTTGTCATACATCAGGTGAAACTTGTGGTCCAGGTGAGCCCAGGCCTCGGCGTGCACACAGCTCCCTCTCCTTTGGCCAGGTCTCCACCAGGTACCACGGCCGGCGGCAAGTAATTAATACCAGCTTGGAAGCCAGTGGGGCACCCGGTCACAGACAGGATAGTATGTGGGGCCTCGAGGGTGGCCATGGCAGCATTGACGTCTTTGGGAACCAGGTTGCTAAGGGACCCCAGGCAGGAAGCCATGGCGAGGGTCACGTTCCACCATCGGTTGGCTGGCCCAGAGCATGCCTCGGTGATCTCGGCTCAAGAAAACTGTTCAAGGTAGACTTTCTCAGCAGAGGTGACAGACAGGAGCATATGTGGCCGGAGGGAAGGGGATGCGGGGGTGGGTGCCAGGTTGGTCTGGAATTCTGTCAGATCAGCATTGAAGGCCGCATCAGATCTGAGGGAAGCAGTGAGGGAGGACATGATTTGACCTGTCACCCTATTCAGGTTAGTTCCAAGGTTTCTATGACATGTCACAGATGGCCTCATTGTCTGCCCTGAAGGCTCAGAGTGTTCCAGGGTGGTGTGGGCAGTGCGGATGGAGCTGGAGGGCTCGGCTGGGGGCTGGGCAGACAGAGAACTCCAGCTTGGAGGGCTCGTCGGAGTCGCCAGATGTCCCGTCAGCAGGGAGGTGAGCCCGGAAGCTGCTCCCACCCCCACGCAGTGGAAAACCAAGAGATCCCGAAGACCTGTGCCCTGGTTGGCCAGTTTCCAGATTCGGTCCAAGACCAGGTCAATGATCTCCTTGCCCGTGGTGTAGGGCCCTCGGGCGTCGTTACTGGCAGCATCTGCTCCTCCTGGGAGAAGCTGCTCAGGGTCAAAGAGCTGGCAGTGGTGCCAGCTCGAGCCGCGTCAGTGACTGCGGGTCCCGAGTCTACCAGCCCTGGCCTGGGCACGTGCTGGCCAGCACCCGTCTCACTGAAGAAGGTATTGAAGGAGTCATCGCCTCCTCCCCTGGTCTTGTCACTTGGCATCTGGCCGTCAGGCTGGGCGCTGTGTTTTAGGCAGCAGGGCTCCCAGCAGGCATTGCCGATCTGGGCACCAGCCTGGCCAGTGTGGACAGAGACGCATCCACGCGGGGCTGCCGAGCAGATGGCGGAGAGCTGGAGCACAGGTGGTTGTGTCCTAGAGCACGACTCCTGGGCGGTCTGTGTCAGAGAACCCGCCAGAGTGAGATATTCAACTTGAATTCTTTAAGTAGGCCCGAAGGGACTTGCAGGTCATCTGATCTAACCCTGTTGTTTTTCATGTTTGAACGCTCAGGCCTAGAAAATAAATATTCAGTGTCTTTTACTTTATACAGTAATCATGGTTACAGTGAGGATCCCGCGTCTTCAAGGAAAGGCTTGTTTTTAATGAGTTCTACTTTCAGGGTAATATTTTTGAAACCAGGAAAATATGTCATACGAAAGAAGGACCATGAGATATGAATTATTTAAAAACTTCATCTGTTTTGATTATTGAGCTTTCGGGACAAAGACAGCCAAGCAGGAGCTGCCGGGAGGGCATTGCTGAGGACTGAGGCCTCGTGCAAACCGTGCCAAGATTAGTAATTTCTCCCGCGAGCCCAGGAAGGAGCAGGGGAGCTGATGTAACATATCCGACATCTTCTGTTCTGGTTTTAGTCGGGCTTGATTCCTGTAATTTAGTTTTCAGTATATTTTATTCATAAGTCATATAAATAATATTCCCTTTTGTCTCCTGAATGCTTTTTTTTTTCATAGAAACGTCAGGGAAGTCATGCTAAAAATAAGGTTGATTTTTAAAACTCCTTTGTAAATGTTCCTTTATATTATTTGGCCTCATGTTTATTTACACTTAGCCCTTATGACCTAGCACTTCTCCAGGGCCTTTGCACTTGCTGTCCTTCCTGCCATACCTGGGCTTCGTCCTCCAACCCTGTTCCTCACCAACTAGCTCCCTCATTCCTTAGGGCCCAAATGACACCTTCTCAAAGTGGCTTTTCCCAAACACCTTAAAGTAGCCCTGCACCAGCCTGTCAGTCGGTCACATCACCTGGTTGCTCTCATTGTCCTCAGCACCGGCTGGAGTTACCCTGTGTGTTGAGTGGCCTCTCTTTCTAGTAACACGCTCAGAGGGAACGGAGATGTGCTGTTAGCTTTTCTCCACTGTGTGGACCCGGAACAGGGGCTGGCAGTAGTGACTGCCTGTTACATTTGGTGACAAAAGGAATGCATGTCTACCATCTAGCTTCAGTCTGGTTTCTAGCCATCAGTTTTAGCGACCCCATTGCATCCCAGGAGAATTGCCTGATGGTGTGGAGCAAAAAACCCCAAGATATTGGGGGGGAATTCTCTCCCGAAATTACGGTAGAGTTGCAGAAAGTACAATTAAGAAATGTTTGGGATAAGCGTTGACATTTTGCAAAGAACTGTTTAGCTTATAAACTCAAGAGATTTAAGATTGCCTGTTAAAATAGTGGCTTTTGGTCCCTTTAGCCGGGACGGCGAGCCTGGACTAATGAAGTTTTCCGTCTCAAGAGAAGTGTACTTTCTGTAATTCCATCACTCAGGCAGGGAGGTTGGAGATCTTTGGAAACGGCCCAGAATTCATTAGCTCAGACATCCTAAACAGCTGGAAGGGGGCAGCAGCCGAGCGCACGGTGCCTGGGGGGTTAATTCATCCTTTTGACCTACTTGAGTGAGCGCCGTTGGGTGCTGTGCTGGACAAGCCCGGGAAGGACCTGCAGTGCGGGAGGAAATGGGGAGAAGTAAACCAGCGCGCCCGCGCCATGCAGACGCAGTGATGGGGGTACAGTGCAGGTCCCCCGCCGTTCACGGGAGGGGCGCACGGCCCATTTCAGAGGTCTTTAAGGTGCTTCCCAGAATGCAGTCTAAGCTGGGACTTGAAAGGTGACCGGGGCTTCGGTAAAGAAAGAGGGAGGGTGTGTGTGGATGTGGGGTTCGTCAGTGTATGGACGAGGTGGTCAGGGTGGGTGTGATCCAGGCGGAGTGTATATGGTAAGGAGAGCATGGGGTCTGGGGGACACGAGCCTTTAAGGGGGGGCCTGCCGCCAAAAGCAGCCTAGGAGAGAGCGGCGGGCACATGAGCGAAGCCAGAGGGAGGAAAATGTTCCAGGAAGGAGGAGACCGCAGCGTCGCACGAGGCCAGGAGAAAGGCGAGTCCAGCCGGTTGGCTCTGGGAAGGTTGCGGTGACCTTGGCCAGAGCTGTTCCGGGGGCGCCAGGTGGCAAAGCCCGACTACAGAGAGTTAAAGAGTGAGGGGCAGGTGAAGTAGAGTAAACATGGGCCACTTGTGCTAAAATTGAAATCTCTTCAATTAAGAGAAAGCACTGGTCACAGGAGTGCTTGGAGTTGAGGGAGGATTCTGTTCCTTTTTAAAGATGGAATCCGAGTGGTTAGATGCTGATGGGAAGGAGACCGGAGCGGTTGAAAACCCTGGAGTGGCGAGACAGTGTGACTCGCTGAGCGTTGTCCCCGTGTCACTTGAGGGGCGGGTAGGGGTGCTGGGGGTCAGCCGCAGATTACCTCTGCCCTTTACCCAAGGAGTTTTCTCATGGCCTCTCCCTCCTTCTTCCTTTTTGTTTTTTGTCTTTTGAAGTTGGAGCCAAGGCCAAGTACTTACTACTGTAACCCCCAAGAATGCCCTAAAGCAAACATTTGACAGTGAAGCTTATCACCTCTGCTTTATAATGTTTGCCGACTGTGTTTAAAGTATTTTACTGGTCTTTAAGCCTCTGGTGACCTCTTTGAGAGCAAGTCTTTGTTTGACTTTTCAAGCCCCAGCACTGCTCGCTGCTGGTCACTGTGAAGGTGACTTAGTACCAACTGTCGGCTACTGAAGGCTAATTATGTAAAAGGAAGAAAAAGTACAATTGGGCACCATTCATTTCGCCCCCCCCCCACAATTGTACACCTTTACTTATTTATGTAATCTTCAAAATTGTGGTAAAAAGTACATAAGTTTACCATTTTAGCCATTTTTAAGTGTATATAATTCAGTGGCATCTGTATATTCGCAGTGTGATGTAGATGTCACCTGTGTCCAGAGCTTTTTCGTCATCCCAAATGGGAACCTGGTGTTATTAATCCACAACTCAGCCTCTCCCCTCTGCTCAAGTTCATCCATGTCTTAGCATGTCTTAGACCGCCATTCCTTTTTATGGCTGACTACTACTCCATTGTCTGTTTAGTCATCTCCTGATGGACACTTGTGTTGCGTCTACATTTTTGCTACTGTGAAGAATTGCTGTATCAGTGTTTATACATTTAAAGTTTTTAAAAGTTTTTTTCTTTTAACATTTATTTATTACTTTTCAGAGACAGAGAGAGTCAGAACATGAGTGGGGGACAGGCAGAGAGAGGGAGAGGGAGACACAAAATCCAAAGCAGACTCCAGGCTCTGGGCTGTCAGCACAGAGCCCGATGTAGGGGTCAAACTCACGAACTGTGAGATCATGACCTGAGCTGAAGTCGGGCACTTAACCAGCTGAGCCACCCAGGTGCCCCTATTTAAAATTTTTTAAATGTTTATTTTTGAGAGAGAGTACACACCGAATGGGGGAGGGGAAGAGAGAGAGAGAGAGAGAGAGAGAATTCAAAGCAGGATACAGATTCTGAGCTGTCAGCACAGCGCCCTATATGGGGCTCGAATTCACGAATCATGAGATCATGACCTCAGCCAAAGTCGGATTCTTAACTGACTAAGCCACCCAGGCACCCCTATTTTAAAATTAATGTTTAATTTTTAGTGTTTACCAGATACAGTAACTAATTTCATGTTCAGTGTTAACTTTGTCACAGGTAATGGCATTCATTGACATTTCTGTGTTAGTTTCCATTGATTTTTCTACCTCATTGGGTCTAGTTTCCTGGCTGGTAATCTTTGATTGGATGCCAGACTTAGTGAATTTTAAGGGTGCTAGATAATTGGGTCTGTTTCAGAACCTTCTTGAGCTGTGTTCTGGAACACGGTTCAGTTACTCGGAAACAGTTTGATCCCTTTGATCCTTTAAGTTTCGTAGGATGCGATGAGGTTGGCCTAATTTAGGGCTGTTTTCTCCCCACCACTGAGGGGATACTGTCTGAATAATTACCCAGGGTCCTATATCACTGAAGTTTCCCACCACGGCTGGTGGGAACCCCAGCTTTTTCCAGCCCTGGGTGAACTTGGGAGTGTTCTTCCTGCTGCTTCTGTGGTTTTTCCTCCACCGCTGGGCAGTTCTCATGCAGGCACGAGCCAGGCGGTACTCCGCTTGAGACTCGGAGGACGGGCCTCCATGCAGGTCCTTAGAACACTAAGGTCCTTAGAACTCTATGCAGCTGTCAGCTCCCTCTTTGCCACCCCTCCCCCGAGTCCTCACTGGAGACATCACAGGCTTTCCTGGGTCTCCCCCCCGCTCCCCTGTGGTCCACAGTCACTGTGGCTGTTCTCTGGCTTACCTCCTTGCCACCCCTCTCTCAAGATCATGGCCCTGGGCTGCCTGCTGTCTGTGGCCCGAAAAAAACTGGTTTCACAGATTTTGTTCAGCGTTCGAGTTGTTTCAGGTAGCAGAGTAAATTCAGGACCCGATACCCCAGCTTCTCTGAAGCTGAGGTTTGCCCACAATTGATCAGGACATTTTTGTCAACCTTCTAAAGTGGGTTTTGTTAAACTGGCCTTTTCTCAGGTTCGCAGTATGCACCTGTCTCAGCGCTCTGACTCCGCCTCCTGGTGTCTCAGAGAGCAACTCTGTCACAATGTCCTTCCACATCCACCGCCTGTGCTGGGCGCTGTTTGTCCGGCACGTTTTATTTCTCCCTGGTATAATCCCCACAGCACACTGCTGTCCTTGTTTTAAAAGTCAGTCATCTTCTAGGAAGTTAAACAATGAGAGTTTTTTGTAGATGACCCACATATTTACCATTTCTCATGGTGTGTGTGTGTGTGTGGGCGCGCACGGGTGCGTGTGTGCATGTGTGTGTGTGTGTGTTCGGGCTTCCATCCAGTATCCTTTTCCTTCGGCCAAAGAACTCCCTTTAGCATTTCCTGTAGTGTCAATGTGTTGGTGAGAAGTTCAGGTTTTGTCTGAAAATGTCTTGATTTCAACATTATTTTCGAAGGATGTTTTTGCCGTATATAGAATTCTAGCTTGATTGTCTTTGTTATTTTTATTATTTGAAAGGTTCTGACTTGTTTCTGATAGGAAGTCTTGAAGAGTTCTTTGTTCCTTTGTATGTGATGTCCCTTTCTCTCCCCGCCCTCAGCTGCTTTCAAGATTTTTCTCTTTATTGCTGATGTCCTGCATTTGATTATGGTGTCTCTTTGTGTGGTTGTGTGTGTGTGTGTGTGCGTGCGTGCGTGCATGCACGCTTTTTTCATTTGTGGGACTTATGCAGGTTCTAGAATCTGTGGATTATAGTTTTCATCAAATTGGGAAGTCTTTGCCATTACTTCTCCAAAAATTTCTTTTCTGCTCTGCCTCCCCGCCCTTCTGGAGTTCTAGCTACGTGTGTGTTAGACTGCGCGGTGCTGTCTCACAGGCCACGAAGGCTCTGCCCGTTTCTTGGCCTCTTTCTTTCTGTTAATAGTATCTATTGCTATCTGTTCAAGTTCACGTAGCATCCTCCTGGCGTGCCTAATTATCCTTTGAGCCCATCTGGTAAGTTTTTTAATTTCAGAAATTGAATTTTACACCTCTGGTTATTCCATTTGGGTCTTTTTTTTAAATAGCATCCATTTTTCTCCTTCTTATAATCAGATGTTCCTTTAAGTCCTTGAACATATTTATGGTAGCTATTCTAACGTGTCTGCCAAAGTTATTATGTCTGACATTTCCTGGTGTGCTTCTACTGACCGATGTTTTTGTTCTGGGTCACATTTTTCTTTCTTGGCTCGTCTATTAATTTTTTATTGGATAGTGGACACGGTGTTGGCATGCTGCCAAGTGTGTGGATTGTGTGTTCTTTCCTTAAAGGGTGTTAAGGTGTTTGGTAAGTTACTTGTGTATCATTCCAGATCAAGACTTACTTCTAAATCTTGTCTGGGGAGGAGGGTGTCTAGAGTAATCTTATCCTAAGACACCTGTCTCGCTACCCCAGCCCTATGGGGTCTCTACCAAGGATGCTATGGTTGTGTTCGGTGAAGCTTCTCCACTCTGGCTACTCAGAACTGCCCGACCTCTGAGCATTTTTCCCGCCCCCATCTCTCCTGTTGCGGTTTGCTTGGCCTTAAAGAGTTTTACCCTATTGCGTACGGCTTGGTATTCATCAGCAGGCTCAAGGAGACCTCCCTGCAGGCTTCTGGAGCTTTTTCTCTGAGTAGCTGCTTTCTGATAGTCTGTCCTCAGTTCTCAGGTGCCCGAGCGCCTCCCGGAGCTCTGATCCCTACACCCCCTCGGGACCTGTGATTCCCACCTGGGGCGCCCTGCTTGGCTCCTGCTCATAGCGTTTGGGTCCGAAGCTGCCTGCAGGCAGAGAGCTGGAGCCTTCACGGGGTCACCTCGGCTGTTCCCTGCTCTTGGAGCCACTGTCCTGTGCTGCCCTGTCGTTCAGTATCTGGAAACTGTCATTTCATACGTTCTGTTTGAATGACATGCATCATGTGATTTCACGCAGCCAGTTTTCTAGCTGCTTGTAGGGATGTAGGGGAGGGATGGTCTGGTGCCAGTTACTCCACTGTGGCTTTCTGCTATTTGATTTCAGTTAATTTTGTTACATTTATGGAATTTTGATACATCACTGACTCGTTTATTGTACTCATCCTTCTCCGTTGTATTCGGTCTGAACTATAGCCTCTTGAATTCGGCTTTCGAGAGTTTTATCCTGATAAGGCCCTCAGTTGATTCAGGTTATTCTAGGAAAATACTGAGGTTCTAGGGCACCCGTTGACCGTTGACCTCTTGCATACATTCAGGGTCTCAGGTTATCCATGGGATCTCCAGGGAATGGCGAGGACTGCGCGATAGCTCAGATCCCCTTTCCCGAACCTTCCCCGGCACACGGTGAGCCCTCAGAGAAGCTTTGCGTTGTTTCAGAAACATGGGCTTCCGGGAAATTTCAGTTCGTGTGAGGCACTGAACAGAATACAGTATTTTGACAGGTTTCCTTTGTGATGACTGTCTCTTCTAACTCTCATGAGATAATGTCTTTTTTTCTAAATGGAACTGTTGGAAGACTCGGTGCAAAGTAATCAGTGCAGTAAAGGGCTCAGGGGTCCTTGACCATGAGCATTAGCATAGGCTGATGGGGGCGCATAGCCGAAACAGGAATTTATTTTACAGGACAGTTTAATCGGATCAAAGTTTTCAGTCTCCTGGGGGCAGTATTTCAAGGTACTTGGTGCCATTTTGGAAACTGCTGAGTTTGTGTTAAAGAGCAGGATGAAGTGTTGAAAGATTTTAACACGGTCCACAGCTATTGGTTTGTGTTTGTGGCTGCAAAGTGCTAAAATAAGATGTTGTCATTCTGTATTCCCGAAGTCGTGGAACGTTCTGGGTGCCCTTCCCCGAGTGATCAGAGCACTTTGCGATGGGGCTTATTTGTAATTTCTCCCCAGATATCGCCTTCGGGTTTTGAATGAACCTGCAGGGCATTTAGAGACTGACATCTCCTCGGCGTGACCCGTGTTCTCGGGAACCTCCTCGGGGACTTTGGTCACCGAGCTGCTTCAGGTTTGTGGACGTCTCTTCCGCTTTGTTCTTTGTTGCTTGTTGGGAATATCCTTCCAGTTGTATTTTTTTTATCAAGTTATTATTTATGGAGAAACTTGATTTTTGCCAGTTTAGCTTTAAATCGGTTTTCTTATTTCATGTTCGTTGTTCTAATATTTTCTGCAAATGCTTGGAGCCGAGGGACTCTTGGGGACCGTCTCGGTGCTGTGATATCTCTACCTGCATGCAGTACACCCTGCACACAGGGGCGACGGAGGTGCGGAGGGGGTGGGCGACCCTGTGGGCGTGGGGGCTGCTCCTCTCAAGATGTGCGAAGTAACAGATGACGCAGACACCTTTTGTGGGGATGAGTAACCCAGTGTTCGGCTTGACCCCCAAGGCTTGTTCCAGAACGCTTGGTAGGTTAGGAGGGGGACACAGTTAAGGAACAACTTTTAGCCCAATACAGAGTGTGTGCGTGCACAGAAAAC
>PJEM01021548.1:0-11010 GCA_004023845.1 Helogale parvula | reverse complement strand
CAGGCTAATATTCTGGCACCTCTTGCAACAATCATTCTTAAATATCTATTGAGCATATATGGGGGGAGGGGACATTAGACAGGAGTGGTTTGGATTTCTGCTTGCTTGTGTAATTCCTTGAGTACTGGAGGAGAGAGACCACCAAATTCACACTTTGACAGTGAATGTCAAGAATCTGTCCCTTGCAAAGACCCGGGTTAACTGACATCATATTTCAAATGCATTCCAAGGATGGTCAATGTCGCTAAAGGAATAAGGTAAGGGACTAAGCCATCCCTTGCGCCAGCACACTCTTCTGTGAGCAAGCGTGTGTCCAAGCATGCTCACTGCAGCCTCTTTTGTAATCGTGAAAGCATGAAATGGTTTCAATGTCCCTCAAGAGAGATCTGGTTAAATAAATCATGGTATTTCCAAACTACGGAACAGTAAACAGCTGTTAAGAACAGGGCAGATTTACATGTAGAAGATAAAAAAAAAAATCTCAAAACACATGAAGTCAAAAAAGCAAGCTAAAGACCAGTACTGAAGTCATCCTAGTTGCAAAAGAAAACAACAAACTCAGAAGAGGTAAGAGGAAGAGTGAACTTTTAACAACGGTCACACCAGAGGTGTTTGCTGAGACAGGAGTAGGAGAGGGGTTTGATTACTTTTTTATCTTTCTTTATTCCGAAGTTCATTTAATTTTAACAGTACATCATTCTGAGCAATGTAAAAAAAAAAAAAAAAAAAGGAAAAAAGAAAAGAGAGAGAGAAGCTGCTGTCTGTGAAGCGGTAGACGGTGATGGTGGAGAATGCAGCCGCCGGGGCCTGAATCTCAGCCCCAGCATTTACTAGCTGTGTGATGTGGAGCATGTTAAAGGAATGTCCGTGTGCCACCATTAGCATCAGAATCCGTGTGCCACCATTAGCATCAGATGAGTGAATTCGGCTGGGCACCTAGAGCAGTGCCCGCTCACAGCACGTCTGATGCTCCTCAGGCTGGCGTTCACAGCCCGTCCTGCCCTGGCCCTCAGCTGCCTTCCCAGCCTTATCTCCAGTCTCTTCCCTGCCCGATCCAGCTCCCCATGACTCACTGCTCCCAAAATACACCACACACGTTCCCACCTCCGGGCCTCTACCTGGAGTGACCTTTCTCTCCCCCTTCTCCATTTGGCCAACTCCCAACCAGAGTCACCCACCTCCTGCAGGGAGCTTTCCCAGACCACCCCTGGGGCAGCTCTTTCCTTGGACCTCCCTCTGACCCACCCTGGGCTGTGTTGAAGCCCTGTCTGTCTCTGCCACTAAGCTATGAGTCCCCCGAGGATTCTGACCACACAGATCCACTGGGTGTCCTGTGCCCCGGCACAAACCTGGCAAGAGTAAGTGCTAATTGGTATGCAAAAGAAAACTGGCCAAAGGTCAGATAATAGTTAAGAGCATTCTAGAATCAGGTCTTCTGGTTCTAGGGTGTCCGTTCCCAGCTCTGCATTACTCAGCTGAATGACTTTATTTAAGATACTTAAAAAAAAAAGATACTTAACCTATCTATGCCTCAGTTTCCTCATCTGTAAAGTGGTAATAACAGTAGCTTCTTCATAGGGTCTTGAGAATATACATAAGGTATATATAAGTATACATATAAGGTACTTAGAATCCCACCTGGCTCCCAGAAGTAAGGACTACATGGATGTTGGTCAAATGAGAATGAAATAATCAGGCTCAAATTGACCAAGATCCTCCTTAGGACCTGGCCCAAGGCCAGGCCCCCTTGACCCTGGTGGTTCTGGAAATGAGTGTTGGGAGGTGCAAAGCCCCAGCCGGAAACAGCGCCGGACCCATCTGTCTTGTTGGTCTAGAGCAAGCCTTGGCAAAGCGCACATACACCTTTCATACCTGTCAATCTCTTGCCAACGTCTCTCTTTAACAAAAAGAGAGCAGACTTCGGGTTTAGCACCTTCGGTAATTATAGTTTGACCTCTGTTTCGGAACATGATATTCGCTTCCCATTTTCAACAGTGATTAGAAAGTCTTCCTTTTTCAATAAATGTACACAAGTACTTTTAAGTAAGTTGATTTAAAGAAAGATATTAAGAAGTAGAAGGGGGATGTGATGTGCCAAGAATTGGGATGGAGGCACGTACAAGGGGCAAGTTTGGGAAACACAGTTGTAAGGACTGTGACAGAGGATGGGGCCTTCCCTCAGGGCGATTTCACTCTCAGGGAAGATGCTTACATTAGTACAGAATGATACATGATTCACAGTAAAGCTTACACTGCCTTGCACACCTTCAACACATAGGCCCTTCACATGGGCTACTGTTTAAAAATTCTCTTCAACAATACTTTGAAGAAGGATTTCACTTAATTCTCATTTGACTGAAGAGGAATGTGAGGCTCAGAGAGGTGACGTAAGTTGCCTAGGGTCACACAGCTTAGAGGAAGCTGATTCCAGATTCAAACTTGGGTCCATTCAACACCACAGTCCAAACTCTTAGCTACCATAACACACAGGCTCCCGCTCACCTGAGAAATCATCTCCTGGGAACCTGCAAAGCCAACTCTAACCCTACACTCAACTGGGGAATTTCCAGGGCCAGTCGAAGGAGGAGATGGGGGTGGGGAGGCAGAGGAGCAGAGGACAGACCCCCTCAGCAGGTCCTGTCTTCAGGGCCACGCTGACGCCATCCTGCACAAAACCTGAGGTGCTGCAAACCTCACACGCTGGGGCAGCTGAGAACTCCTGCAGGGCCAGCCCCTGGCTCTGCTGCGGGGACACCAGCACGGGAACGAGAACAAGAATACTACGATGACACGAGCAGCTAACCCTGGACTCTTCCTCTTCTAGCCCTGGGCTGAGCACTTTACGTGCAGTCTCTGGTTTAACCTTTGTGGTATCAAGGCAGTACCATTAGTTTCCTTTTAGAGATGAGAGAACTGACGTCGGGAGCTAAGATAAGGCAAGCAAACCGCAAACCCAGTGCAGCACTCTGAACCACGCCCTGCGCTCCTCGTGGAAGGGAGCCATTTGTCATCACAGTGTTGGCATGACAACCAGAAACATTCAGGCACTCCCCAAACAACCAGCTTTCCTCCACCAGGATCCATACCTTAAAAGGCATTGCCGCAAGAGTTTTTAGGGGCACCTGGGTGGCTCAGTCGGTTAAGCGTCAAACTTCGGCTCAGGTCATGATCTCACGGTTCTTGGGTTCGAGACCCGCATCAGGCTCTGTGCTGACAGCCCAGAACCTGGAGCCTGGAGCTGCTTAGGATTCGGTGTTTCTCTCAATCTCTCTCTCGCTCTTGCTCGCTCTCTGTCCCTCCCCCACTCGTGCTCTGTCTCTCTCTCAAAAATAAATAAACATTTAAAAAAAAGTTAAAAAAGAGTTTTTAGCCACAAAATCAGAACCTGAGGCTAGTTCCCCTGGACCACTTAGTGGCTATGGGTACTTCTCTGTCCCTTTCTTACTGCGATTTTCTCATCTGGTCAGGGAAGGGGTCGGACTATCTCATGGAGCCCTGGATGGATCTAGAGCAAAACTGTCCAATAAAAATACAATGTGAGTCACATATGCAATTTTTAAATTTTCTAACAGGCACATTCAAAAAAGCAAAATGACACAGATGAAATTAATTGAATAATCATGTTACTAATACTGTTAACTTAATAATAATGTAATGATATATTTTACCCAGTCCAATATATCTAAAGCAATCACTCTGACATGTAATCAATATAAAAAATCAATAAGAACTTAACAGGTTACTTTAACTTATTTTCTTGCTAAGTCTCCGAAACCCGGTATGTGTCTTTCTCACTTAACAGCACATCTCAGTTCAAATCAGCTCCATTTCAAGGGCTCGGCAGCCTCAGGAGGCCACCGCATCGGGGACTGCAGGTCTAGAATCCTTTCCAGTCCACAGCCCATTTTAGGGGTACATGATGTCTGCGTTTTCTCTCTTCCCTCGGAAAAGCGATCCCAATCCTAGACTCCAAGCTGACAAGACCAGTGGAAGCCCAGGACCAGGAACTTGAGGCCACAACAGAGAGCAAGCCCGGGTCTGCCTGGGCCAAGCAGGCGGGTGGCTGCTGGGGATGCCCCTTGTTCCTCTGTGGCTGGATTATTCACCGAACCCCCCTGAGGGAGACAGTCCTGCTGTTCCTCCCAACCTGAAGATTCCCTTAATTGGAAATTCAGTCTGAGCTTAAAACTGAGCCAGGGAGCTGCCCCCACGTGGTAAGAGCCCCGCAGGCCACAGGATGTGTTCCCTGGATGCAGGAGGAACCCGGAGCTTCCCTGCGCTCCTCTCCGGGCAGACCTTGTGGAGGAGCTGGTACCACCTTCCCACTGCCGAGATTCCATTCCCAGCTCCAACAGAGCTCCTCACATTCAAGGGCACAGGATTTGGCAGGAAGGACAAGGAGGTCAGGGAAAGCAAGGGGGGTGGGGGGCAGAGACAAGCCAGATTTTGCCTCCAGCAGGTAAGAGCTTGGGGGAAATCCCTCCTTCTTCCCAAGCCTCCTTTTCCTCACCTTCCAAATCACACACGTTAGATGATGACAATGACTGCTTTCGCTCCTGGCTGCTCTGTACCAGACATTTCATAGGCATTAGCTCATCTACATCTCAAAACAACCCTAGGAGGAAAGAAGATCTGGGGTTCAGAGTGGTGAAGCATTTGGGCAAGGTCTGGCTCTGCAGGAGAGAAGCCAGAACTCACTCATGATCTTCCAGATCAAGAGCCTGAGCTCTTACCTATTGTGAGCTCTGCATATCCCAGGGTGGTCCAGGACCGTCCTGGTTTGTGCCTGTCACAACAATGCACACTTGGCATTATAATTTAAAATGTTCGCTTTGGAAGAAGGACAGATCTTCCTTCCAAAAGAATTTCAGCTAATGTATGTTGCTATTCCTCCTTCTGGAGCTTCATTCCAGAAGTTTCTCCCTCTCAAGTGTGGACTGAACTTAATGTCTGGATTCCAAAGAACCTAGTATGGGAAGGGTGGTAATGGTAAGTTGACAGCAGAGAAACCTGGCAGACACCAGGATCAAGGTTAACATCATCTGTGACAAGTCATGTTGAGATCATGTGCCCTGATAGGATGTGATCAGGGCACCTCCCCTCAACAGTCTTCTTCTCCCAAACCCATAACCTCAGTCTAACGATGAGACAGACATCAGACAAACGGAGGGACATTCTACAAAACACCTGACCAGCAAGCAGTTCTCAAAACTGTCCAGGTCATGAGATACAAGGGAAGGCTAAAAACTGTCCCAGACCGGAGAAGACATGACAACGGCAAGGTTGGACACCGGATGGAACCCAGGAACAGGAAACAAACAGTAGTGGAAAAATCAGTACGATTCAAACGAAGTCTGGAGTTTAAGAAATAGTAATGTACTGGCGTTGGCTTTGACCAATGTATTAAGATAACATAAGAACTCAACACTAGAGGAAACAGGGCAGAGGGTATGGATAATTTTCTTAAGATTTAAAAATACCATCTTTTTGTCTTAATGATACTAATGGCTCACACATTGTGTCTTAATGAAACCAGCTGCAGATTAAAGGTCACAAAGTTCAGGGATAGCAAGGTGTGGCGGCTAAAGCTTTTCAGAATCAGAAATGTCGGTGCCGAAGCCTTCATTCTCTCATCTGCTTGCCAGGCGGTCTTGGGCATATCACATTCCTTCCCAGGCCTCAGCTTCCACATCTGTATCATGAATTCACTAAATGACGACAGTGACTAGCAATGCTTACTGAGGCCTCGCTAGGTGTCCCGCACTGTAGCAGATACTGCGATGTGCCATCCAGCTTCCCCTTCAGGACTGAAGGACTTATTTCTCTCCGCCTCCCCTCGGCCGCTCAGAGTGATGCCGGCTGTCAGCCTGTCCAGGGATTGCCCTTGGTTGAACAGAACCATCCAGCCCCAGCTCACACTCCTTTCTTTCTTTTCTTTTTTTTAATGTTTATTTTTCAGAGAGAGACAGAATGTGAGTAGGGGAAGGGCAGAGAGAGAGGGAGACTCAGACTCCGAAGCAGGTTCCAGGCTCCAGCCTCCCAGCTGTCAGCACAGAGCCTGATGTGGTGTTTGAACCCATGAACCATGAAATAGTGACCTAAGTTAAGCCAAACTTAACTGATGGAGACCCCCAGGTGCCCCTTTCTGGAAGGTAGCTGCACCCAGTGCAGAGGGTATAAAGATCCAGCGACCTCACCTCAACGAGGGACAGCTCTGAGGGCCATCTCCACAGCAGCGTGCCCCTTGTGGCTGGCTGAGGCCTTTGTGGGGACTGCGCCACAGCCCAGCGTCTCCCGCCCAATCCAGCTGCCTTCCCTTCCCCACAAATGCTGATCCTGAGTCCTCCCCATAAGCCTGCTGTGCCCTGATCTCCACCTCAATTCGGCTTCCAGGGGAACTCGCCCCATGACAGGACTATAAACCACAGGACCTGCACTATCTTTGTTAACCCTCAGACGAACCTTATTTTCACAGACGACACAATGGAAGTTGAAGAAGAAAACAGATTCGGCCAAGAACATACAATAAAGAAACAGCAGTACCACAGATGGGGCAACTCGAGCTGGGCCAGGCAAACGGATCCGCCCAGGTCTCGGCTGGCAGACGACAGATCCAGGAGTTGGTCCTAGGTCTGCTTAACCCTGAAGACCACAGAGCCACAGCCTCCAGCCCAGGCCACTTGGAGGCACCGGCAGGATTGCCATGGGCACCAGGACAGACGAGTGCTTTTCACCACTGTCCTGTCACCCCCACTGATGCCCCTGCAGCTCACTGCACATTAGCGAGACGGGAATAACAGTACCTACCTTTTGGAGATTAAGTAAGTTGATATACATAAAGGTCTCAGAGTAGCGACTGGCACATAAGGAGCCCCTTATAAATGGTAGGTTAAAAACAAATCACATGAACAGCATAAAGTTGCAACTGCAAGATATTCTAAGAAAAGGTCCATGCAGGTAAGTGACAGGGACTGGGCTTTATCAGCTCTCTAAGGGAGTCAGGCTTGATCTGAGGGAAGAGTAGGAATTAGATGGGCGGCAAGATGGGGTGCCTGAATGGCATTCAACTCCTGATTTCAGCTCAGGTCATGATCTTATAGTTTGTGGGTTCAAGCCCCATGTAAGGCTCTGTGCTGTCAGCACAGAGCCTGCTTGGGATTCTCTCTCTCTCCCTCTCTCTCTGCCTATTTCTCGCTCTCAAAATAAATAAGTAAACATTAAAAAAATAAATGGGCAGCAGGAGGAAGCAAGAGCCGTCCAGGTGAGAAAGAAAAGCTCTGAGGCAGAAGGAAGTAAAGAAGGGTGATGACAGGCCAGCGTAACTAGTGCAGAGAATAAAAGCCAGGTCCAGGGCAAGAATGGTAGGAGATGAGAGGGCGCCTGGGTAGCTCAGTCGGTTAAGCATCTGACTTCAGCTCAGGTCATGATTTCATGGTTCGTGAGTTCGAGCCCCATGTCTGGCTCTGCATTGACAGTGAGAGCCTGCTTCTGATCCTCTGTCTCCCTCTCTCTGCCTCTCCCCCACTCATACTCTCTCTTTCAAAAGAAAGAAAAGAAAAAAAAGGAAAGGGAAGGGAAGGGAAGGGAAGGGAAGGGAAGGAAAGGAAAGGAAAGGAGGCTAAACAGAAGTCTAGGAACTAGATTATGAAGGGCCACTCACTACCTGGGTGATTTGGGACAAGTCACTTTATCTCGCTAAGCTTCATTTAGCCAATCTGTGAAAGGGAAATAAAAATAGTACTGATCTTACAAAGTCCTTAAGGAGATGAAATGAGTCAATATTTTAAACTACTGAAATAGTGCCATGCACACAGCAAATGCTATAAATGTTTGAAGACAACATTAGAACTTTCTCTGAAGTACAGTGAGAAGACATGGAGGGGTCTGAACATGGATGAAAGGGTGGTTGCTGAATGGACAGGAAGGTGGCTGGACACAGGGCTAGTAGATAGATGGGTGACAGTGGCTGAGTGAGTGGAAGTGCAGATGAACTGTTAAATGGAAGTTACAGTTGGGCCCGGGAGGTGGTCGGATGGATGGATGACAGATGGGTGCTTGCCTGACTGGGTAGGTGGGTGGGACTGGATGTTGTTTCAGTGGATGGAAGCATAGCTGGGTGATGGGGGTGGTTGGATAAATGGAGGAGATTTGGTGAATGGAGGTGGCTAAGTGAATGAATGCATGGATGTTAAAATGGGTGGCTTGGTACAGAAATGGACCCACAAATGTATGGTCAACCAATCTTTGACAAAGCGGGGAAGAGTACCCTATGGAATAAAGACAGTCTCTTCAGCAAGTGGTGCTGGGAAAACTGGACAGCGACATGCAGAAAAGTGAACCTGGATCACTTTCTTACATCATACACAAAAATAAACTCAAAATGGAAGAAAGACCTAAACGTAAGGCAGGAAGCCATCAAAATCCTAGAGGAGAAAGCTGGCAAAAACCTCTCTGACCTTGACCACAGCAACTTCTTACTCAACACATCTCCGGAGGCAAGGGAAACAAAAACAAAAATGAACTTTTGGGGCCTCATCAAGATAAAAAGCTTCTGCACAGAAAAGGAAACAATCAGCAAAACTAAAAGGCAACCAATAGAACAGAAGAAGATAATTGTAAATAACATATCAGATAAAGGATTAGTACCCAAAATCTATAAAGAACTTATCAAACTCAATACCCAAAAAACAAATAATCCAGTGAAGAAATAGGCAAAAGACATGAAGAGACACTATCCCAAAGAAGACATCCAGATGGCTAACAGACACATGAAAAAATGTTCAGCATCACTTATCATCAGGGAAAAATCAAAACCACAATAAGATACCACCTCACACCTGTCAGAATGGCTAACATTAACAACAGATGTTGGTGAGGATCCAGAGAAAGAGGAACCCATTTGCACTGCTGGTGGGAATGCAAACTGGTGCAGCTACTCTGGAAAACAGTATGGAGGCTCCCAAAAAGTTAAAAGTGGAACTACCCTATGACCCAGCAATTACACTACTAGGTATTTATCCAAGGGATACAGGGGTGCTGTTTCAAAAGGGCACATGCACCCCAATGTTTATAGCAGCACTATTGACAATAGTCTAAATATGGAAAGAGCCCAAATGTCCATGGATAAAGAAGATGTGATACACACACACACACACACACACACACACACACACACACATACACCATGGAGCGTTACTCGGCAATCAAAAAGAATGTGGAACCAGAGAGTATTATGCTAAGGGAAATTAGTCAGAGGAAGACAAATATCATATGACTTTACTCATATGTGGAATTTAAGATATAAAACATGAACATAAGGGAGGGGAAGCAAAAATAATATTAAAAAAGGGAAGGGGCAAACCATGAGAGGCTTTTAAATACAGAGAACAAACTGAGGGTTGCTGGAGGGGTTGTGGCTGGGGGGATGGGCTAAATGGGCAAGGGGCATTAAGGAAGACACTTGTTGGGATGAGCACTGGGTATTATATGTAGGGGATGAATCACTGGATTTGACTCCTGAAATCATTATTGCACTGTATGCTAACTAACTTGGATATAAATCAAAATAATAATAAAAAAATAAATCGAAAGATGGGTGGCTTGGTGGATAGAAGAAGTAGAGTGAGCATGGGTCGCTGGTGAATAAAGGGGATGGATGGGTGGTTGAATGGGTGTCTGGATGGTGTCTAGCTGGTTGGGTGGACAGGTGGGTTAGAGGGTTGGGTGGTGAAAGTAGAAAGTTGGATGGGTGGGTGGGGGTGGAGCAGGAAGCGGTTGGGTGGTTGGGTGGTTGTCCAGGTCGATGTTAGGCTGAGTGAGGAGCCTGGTGAATGAATGGATGACTGGGTGGTTGGATGGGCGTCTGGGGGTTGAATGCGTAATCAGAAAAAGTGGAAAGCGTGGGTGGGGTGAAGAGATGGTTGTTCAGGCGTCTCTTAGGCTGGATGAATGGAATGGTTGTGAGAACAGAGGGCTGGATGAATGGGTGGATGGGAGTAGATGAGTGGATGGACAGATGGATGGATGGACAGGGGACCAGACGCACCTCCAGCGAACTCTCCAAACGTCGGGGGAATCCCTGACGGTGAATGAAGCAGCACAGGCTTGGAGACGGGGCCTCCCGGGTCGCCCTGCCCCGGGACCCCTTTCCCCAGCAGGGCCCACCCCGCCTGCGCCCAGCCCGGGGGAGCCTACCTGGAGGCGGCGATCTCGGCCTTCTGGCGCGCAATGGCGGCGGCGCGCTGGGCGCCCTCCACGCTGTGCTCCACCTTCTGGCGGACCTTGCTGCTCTTGAGCGGCAGCACGCGGCGCTTGGTGCCCTTGACCAGCACGTTGTGGCGGTACTTGCCCTCCTCACGGTGGCCGTCGGGCAGCGTGGTGCAGCCGTAGCCGTGGCGCAGGTTGTCCAGCCACTCGCCCTCGTAGCGGAGGCCGCTGGAGCGCTCGCTCACGCCGAAGCCCGAGCGCTTGTCGTTCTTCCACTCGCCCATGTAGGTCTCGGTGGTGGTGGCGTCGATGTCGGCCTCGAAGGGCGCGGCCTCGTCGGCGCCCTCGGCGCCCTCGCCCAGGCTGGCGGTGGACGCGGCGTCGCTGGCGCCGGAGCTGAGGTCGCTCTTGAGGAAGCTGACGCGGCTGCGCTGGCTGCCCAGCGACGTGCGCGACTCGGCGCGCCTCAGGCGGCCCAGCAGCGCGCCGCGCTGGAAGAGGCCGCCGCCCTTGGGCGCCCGCGCCGCCTCGGCGTTGGCCAGCAGGCTGAGCGCGAAGCCGCCGCGCGGGATGGCGGCCGGGGGCGGCGTCGGGCCGTCGGGGGCGGGCGAGGCGGGCGAGTCCGGGGCCACCGTGCCGTTGCTGTGCTCGCTGCGCAGGGACGAGAGCGACGTGCGCAGCGGCGAGCGCACCACCACGGCCATCCCGTAGGGCACGCTCTGGCGCACGCCGTAGCCGTGGCGCATGCCGTTGGTGAACTGGCCCTGGTAGGTCCCTGCGGGGCGAGGAGAGGGGGCGTCAGTG
>PJEM01021547.1:0-11012 GCA_004023845.1 Helogale parvula | reverse complement strand
GATCAAGAAGATGTGGTATATATACACAATGGAGTACTACATGGCAATGAGAAAGAATGAAATCTGGCCATTTGTAGGAAAGTGGATGGACCTTGAGGGTGTCATGCTAAGTGAAATAAGTCAGGCAGAGAAAGACAGATACCATATGTTTGCACTCATAGGTCTAACAGGAGAACAGGAGAAACCTAATGGAGGACCAGGGGGAGGGGAAGAGGGAAAGAGCGTTGGGGAGAGAGAGAGGGACGCAAAACCTGAGAGACTATTGAATACTGAAAACGAACTGAGGGTTGAAGGGCGAGGGGGAGGGGAAGAAAGAGGGGGTGGTGATGGAGGAGGGCACTTGTGGGGAAGAGCACTGGGTGTTGTATGAAAACTAATTTGACAATAAACTACTTAAAAAAAAAAAAAAGAACACCATCCTGAAGGTCCACTATGTTAATGTTAGCACCCTCCCTGCCCAGATAGCGCTGCATGAACTTAGGGGATTGCTCGATACGTTTGCTAGTTTTAGGCTTGCCAGAATCCGGGACAGAAAATCCAAATAATTGGCATTAAAAAGACACATGTTTCCTTTCCTTCTTTCTCCTGTGAGTGGTAGGATGTCCAGGGCTGGCAAGTCAGGATCGTGCTTATCGAGGACCCAGGCTCCTCCTCTTTCTGCCTCATCGCCCTTCACACCTCTCACTCACCTGCACAAAGGTCAGGAACGACAGCTGGGGTACTGCTGTCCATCATGTTCGTACTCTAGTCAGAAAGACAGTGGTGTGTAGTGCCGGCAAGTGCTGCGCATGAGCCCTTCCTGGAAATCAGATCCCTTTAAAGAGCTTTCCCCGAAGCCCCACCCAGTGAATTCCCCTTAAATCTAAGTAGTCGTTACTAGTTGCAGAAAAAGGAGATATGCTTTTAGCTGGGCATCCTGGCTCCCTGAGAGCAGTCGGATTTTGTAAGTAAGGAAGAGGGGAAATGCAGATTGGGTGATTAAACAGCCATGATCCATTTCTTGGTGATCTCAGGCTTATGAAGGCTAATATGGCTATTGCCAACTAGGTGGTTATGTTTTTCCTATTTTTTCTAGTCCATGTGAGGGAAACTGTCAATTCATCCATTAGACACAAAAAAACCCATGAACCCCTAAACTGGCTATATCAAAGAGAAGTCCTATCTAATAAGGCTGCTGAATAAATGTTTCCTAAGAATTTGTCTTTTTTTTTTCTTAAGCTTATTTATTTTTTTGAGACGGAGAGCACACATAGGTAGGGGAGAGGAAGGGGAGGGAGAAAGAGAGAAGCCCAGGCAGGCTTTGCACTGTCAGCGCAGAGCCCAACGCTGGGCTTGAACCTACAAACCATGAGCTCATGACCTGAGATATAACTAAGAGTTGGGCACTCAACCAGCTGAGCCACCGAGGCACCCCAAGAATTTCTATTTTTATAAAGGTCTTACAAATTTGGTAACCCTCTGATCCTTTTTTTGGTTATATCCACTGATCCCCATTCCACCACAAAAATATCCATCGCTGCCCGCACTGAAGTTATTAAAAGTCCACGTGTGTTTCTCTTCTGTAGTGTTGAGATCTTTGTTTGGCACACAGCAGAAATTGCTTTCATAAAGTGCAAAGAAACATAAGGAGGCAGGGAAGCCTCCGTAATAAAGAAATGGCATATGGGATATTATGAGTGAGGCAAAGGTAATCCGATGGCAAATCAGCCTTTGGGATCTTTATGCCAGCTGGTTAATGTTGAGGGAGAAAGTTAGGGTGCTTGGACGTACCTGACTCAAGTGTCTGAGTCTCATGACCCCCACTGGACCTCTTTCCAGAAGTCAGAACAGGCTCATTCTCCTACAAACAAAAACGGACAAATGCTGTTTATTTCAATTTAGAACTCATTTCAATGGTTCCCACTGGCTAGAGATAATAATTAATATTAGCTGCCAAGGTCTCAGCAAAACTGAGGAAATTGAATTATTACTTTATTCATCTCTCAAATAAGATGATGGGATATTTTTCTACATTCTTTTGATCTGCAGCAGGAGGAATGTTCCATTTGAAAGCCCTGCTATTATCAACAATAAAGGAAGGGACAGTAAATGGCATCCAGAAATCAGCTCTGTGGCAGGTGCTCTATGCTGGATGAAGTTTAAGTATGGTTTCTGCCCTGTGGTCCAGATCAATTTTGTAGTCATTATTCTGTTTCATTTAGTTTCAGGACTAAATGGCCAATTGTGTAGTTAGGTTCTTGCCAGGGCATTTGTCTATAGAGGCAGCATCCATTTTGTGATGAGTCATAAGTACAAAATTGAACAGGAGGAGGAAAAAATAAATGAATCATAAAGGCTGTTAGAAGTCCTTGAAAAGCCAGCCCAAGCGCTAGTAAATGCTAAAGGGGAACATATTTACGGTCGTTGAGGTGGCTTAAATGGATTAAATTGGTAGATAATTGGGCGCGGTATGTGGGAAAATTGAATGAGTATAATGGGTAAATAGCAGAGTACAAATGGACAAGTTTCTGATGTCTAAATTGGGCACAGCCAAGGCTAGTGCATACATCCCCCAAATGAAGAGGCCGCAGTTTGCTGGCCCAGAATGGTTCTGTGTGCCTCGCACATCTGATTCAAAGCCTCTTTAACGTAGTGTTGGTTTCTGGAAGGAATGCGTTAACTAGGCAGAGAAATGGAGTACAGGGCAAGATAATGGGTTTGTGATGAGAAGCCTCAGAGACCACAGCTTCATCTTTTTGTCCCAGAGGAAAGGTCCTGAAGAAGGTGGGCTCTGGGTACATACCCTTCGTGCTGTGGAATGCCGCTTGTGAGGCGCACCGCCGCTGGGAGAACTGGGTAGAATTCTTACACTGCTTTTGTTCACGGTAGTTTGTTATTGCATTCTTTCCTTCGTTAATTCAGTCAACAGTTATTTAATCATTGATCTCTACACACAAAATCCTGAAAAATAAATCATATTTTTAAATCATAGTTACTCTATAGCAAGTAAAGACATTGAATTTGGGAAAATAAAATATAAAGAGCATTTGATATGTAGACCCTTCAAAGAAACTGGGGTGATAAATAGTTGTTTGTTGGGAGTATTAGCTATTTGAAGCTTTTTTCTAAGAGACTGTACAATGTCCTTTGAGGAATGAAACAAAGTATAGGACCTTAAGATTAAGAATTGCAACCTTCAACCTTCATTTTTTTATGCCCATTAAATACCTATTAAATTTATTTTCAATTATGGGGCTGACCAAGAAATGACATCATTGCCTCTTCTTTATAATTTAGCGTTATTGGACGTTTCTCATTTTGCAAAGTTTTTTTATTTTAATATCCAGTGGTACTGACTTGCAGTTGAGTGAATTTTTTGATTAATTGAGCATTTGATACATTGAATTTAATACAGTACACTTAGCAATAAGACCATCTCAGAAATGACTTACTCTGATTTGAATCTGTAGATACTTCAGGAATTTCTAAACTGAAACACAAACCGAAAACCACTAGGATAAATCCAGAAATTATTGTGCAGGACCATATATATGGAAGCTATTGGAGGGAGAGTTGAGCCCATAGGATGCCTAGGACATATCCGTAGGCATTATTTTGATATAAATCTCTGATATGGACTCATTGTCTCTTTTCCATAGAAATACAATATATACAAAGGAACTGGATATAAGAGGCAAAAATCAGGTGAAAGATAATGGTGATGTTGAAATGTTAGAAACGTTGAGAAAAACTGAACTGGGATTATGGGTACATAAGCTTTTATGAAGACTTGAGAGCAAGGGAACTTTGTGTTTCTTTCTTTTGTTTAAACATACTGCTTTACAACCATGGTAACCCTTCCCTATCTCTTGCCTTAAACACTTTTATTACCAGGGTCTCTAAAATGGCCTCTTTTCTCTTCTTCCAGTCTTCTTGATAATGGTGGTAGTCACAGTTCTCTCTTTTGTTATCTCTGGTGTAGCCAATATGGCACTTGGGCCAAGGACTGCCCAAGAAGAAACTGAAGCCCCAGAAGAGATGAAAGCAATCTTTTGCATAGTGGCAGCTGCTAACTGCAAGGGACATGGTGCTTGGAGAATTCACCCACTCTGTGGGTTGGAGCTGTTGCCTCCATCTTGAATTGTAGATTTAAAACTCAGATTTTAAATAATAGGAGCACACTGTAAATTTCAGAGATGGCCTAAACAATTTCTGAAATTGCAATGCCAAGTGTAAGAGGGTTTTTTTTTTTAAATTTGTTTGTTTATTTTGAGAGAGGGAGAAGGAGAGAGAGAGAATCCCAAGCAGACTCTGAACCGTCAACACAAAGCTCAGTGTGAGGCTTAAACTCATAAACTGTGAGATTGACCTGAGCTGAAATCAAGAGTCAGTAGCTTAACCGACTGAACCACCAGGAACTGCCCAAATGTAGAGTTTTATGTTTATTTTAAATTTATCATACAGTATAATTGACCTTTTTGGTATACTGTTGAGATTTTTAACACTCTTACAGATTTGTAGAGTCACTACTGTAATGAACATACAGAACAGTTCCATCATCCCCACAAAAACACCCCCAAAACCGTCTGTGTCTTATCACATCCTCCCCAGTGCCCCAACCAAGACCGTGGCAACCACAGGCTTATTTTATTCATTTTATTATTATCCGTTTTGTTGTAGGTATCAGTAGTCCATTCCTTTTTATTGTGAATTCAGTGTTCCATTCTATAGATAGACAACATTTTATATCCATTCTCTTGTTGTGGACATTTGAGTTTCCAGTTTTTGCTGTCACATATAAAACTATGAAAGATCATGTACATGTTTTTAGGTGAACATAGTTTTCTTTTTCTTTTTTGTTTTTTTTCTTTACCTTTTTCTTTTTTTCTTTCTTCTTTCCTTCCTTCCTTCCTTCCTTTTTTCCTTCCTTCCTTCCTTCCTTCCTTTCTCTCTTTCTCTCTTTCTCGGTAAATACCCAGGTGTGAGATTGCTATGTTATATGGCAAGTGTCTGTTTAACTTCCACACTCTTTCCCAGAGTGGGTATGCTGAGATGCATAAACAGTGTATGAGAGTTGCAGTTGTCATGAATCCTTGCTAGCCCTTGGTATTATCAGTATCTTTTATTTTAGTCATTCTAATAAATGTGTAATGATATCTCATTGTGATTGTAGTTTACATTTCCCTATGGCCGGTGGTGTTGCACCTCTTCCCATGTGCTTAACTGCCAGTTTTACATCTTCCTGGGTCCTTGGTTTATTTTTAAATTGGGTTGTTTGTCCATCTTATTGTTGGACTTTGAAAATTCTTTATATTCTGGATGCAAGTCGTTTGCTAGGTATGTGATTTGTAAATATTTTATCCCAGTCTTCAGCTTCTCTCTTTATTCTCTTAACAGTGTCTTTGGCAGAGCAACAGTTTTTAATTTTGATGATCCCATAGGGTCAGGACAACATCTTATTTATGAATTCCCATTTTTATAGGCTGGGCTTTTTGGTTTCCCTTACAAGAACTGTCAGTTTACAGGTCAAGATGATTTTTCCTGTGTTTTCTTCTAGAAGTGTTATAGTTTTACATTTAGATCTATGTGCAATTTTAAGTTAATCCGTGTATGAGGTGTGAAGTTTAGATCCAGGTTCAGTTTTTTTCTTATGGATAACCAGTTCTAATATTTGTTGGAAAAAAACCTGTTCCTTTTCCACTGAAATGCTTTGCACTTCTGTCAAAATCAAATTGTCATATTTGACCAATCCCATATTTCCTTGATTATTATATCTTTCTAAGGAGCCTTAGTATTGGATAGTGGGATTCCTACAACTATGTTCTTTTTTTTCAGAATTGTTTTAGCTATTCTGGTTTCTTTGCCCTTTTCTATAAATTTCAGAATCAGCTTATCTTTATCTGACTTTTCACTGCTTGTATACAGAAATACATGGATTTTTGTTTTTACCTTATGTTTTACAGCCTTACTAAACTATTAGTTTAGGAATTTTTAAAGGGATTTCATTAATTAGCATAGAAAGATGTCCCCAGAAAAGAAACAAGAGAGGTATTTGTTCAGAGGAATTCAAGTTCTCAGTAGCAAAGACGCACTGAGTATTCTTTAGAAACAAAAGATTGGAAATCTCCAGAGGGACAGGACTGTCTAAGCAGTGAATGCCTTTTTTTCCTATTTCCATGAATTTTCTCCATTTCTTTTCTGTTAAGTCGCATTTAGTTATCTAAATGGTCATTTCTAAAATCATACATTGGAATTACATAAAATTGTTTTCCCTTTTTCTTTTTCCAAGAACATAAGCTTATATTTATTTAAGGTTAGACTTCATCTTAGAGTAGATACACCATTCAGTTAAAAACAGAGTGTGGGTGAAGGAGAGTTCAAGTAGCCCCACCTCTACTCTCCAGATCTCCACAGCTTCTTTTCTGGGGTTTGGGTTTTAATTAATTGTTAATGGTCCTATTCTTCCTTTTGTCTATAAGGGATTTACTTTGATAATATCACACCTATTTTAGTTTCTTATAGTACGTCATTTATTTTGCATGAGAAAGGAGTGATAAAGAACCAAAAACATGATCTTGGAAGGACAATCGATAATTAAGGCAGCCTGGGTCACTTGGGGGCACAGAGTGACTGACACTCCTTGTATGTAGCAGGTGCAGATGTTTTTCATTTGGGAGACAGAAAGCTTTGCTAAAGATAGGGTGAATAGAGGCATCTGTATGCAGTGATATTTCAGAAAAGAGACATTTATGTCTTTGAAATTTTTCCTGAAAAGAGGTACATTTCAGTCTCTCCCTTCCACACATGCACACACTATTAAAATCTCGAGGCATTGTATAAATGAAAGAAATGCATTTCTGTGAGGTGTCATATTGTTAAGGACAGTTAAGAATCCAATCATCATGTAGAGCTCCTCGGCTAAGACGTATCCTGTCTCTCCTCTCCAGAATGTTCACTAGTTAAATCACTTCTTTCAAAGATGTTTCCATAGAACATTGGATAGTTCTTGTGCTCCAACAAGAACTATTGAGTTACTTTAATCTCATGTAGTAGAAAGCAAAAGCAATAAATGTTATTTGTAAGGGAGAAAATGGATCCCTAAATGGTGGTTGTTGAGAATTAATTAAAAATACTGACCAAGAGGGGTGCCTGGGTGGTTCATTTAATTAAGCGTCCAATTTTGGCTCAGGTTATGATCCCAAAGTTTGGGGGTTGAGCCCCGTGTTGGGCTCTTTGCTAAAAGCTCAGAGCCTGGAGCCTGCTCTGGATTCTGTCTCTCTTTCTCTCTCTCAAAATAAATAAACATTTATAAAAATTTTAAAAAACACGAACTAAGAATTGATATTGACGTCAGTGCACTTAAAAACATAGTATTCAGGTAGATTGAAGATTTGGTAGGAATGAAGTTGATACATTTGAAATTCCCAGATACTGTTTGTATTTTATGGTGAGCTACAATGAATATCCATTCTTGGGAGGTACTGTCACAGAAACAAATGCTATATTTAAAGTTTTTCATTTCATGTCCACTTTGTGTTTGTGTGTATGTGTATATATATGCTTGCATGCTTTTTATTTTCAGTTAAAGCCTCAACAATTTGAAATGTTAAATCCAAGAATGATAAAGACCATCACCATGTCATTTCTTTTCTTGCCCCACCTCCCACAGGGTCAGGACAACATTACTTTTATACTCAAATAGCCTGTTTTCCTTTTTTCTCTCCCTCCCTCCTTCCCTTCCTTCCTTCTCTCTCTTTCTTTCTTGACAATCTCCAGTAAAATTCGTTCCTGAATAAGGTGTTCCAGTGTCTAAAGACCCACTCGGTAAAAGAAGAAAAGATGCTCTTTCTGCCTCAACGTTAGCTTTATGAGGAGAATGTTATAGGTGTTAACAGTCAGTTAACCCTCAAGTGTCTATTGTGGCCTTTATTGGACTCTGTCAAGCACATTCCACTGTAAGATACTGTAAGGTTTAAAGAAGTTAAACTAAACAGGTATTCCTGAAAAAAAAATTCTGCATAACATTACCAGATATATTTAATGGATTCATAGAAAATAAATGTGTTGCAATCAAGATGAAATTAGGATTTTAGTTTAATCAAATTTTATAGAAACATTTGATTCTGGAAGCTATAGCACTTTAATGTTTTCTGTTGGAATACAAAGAGTCCTGTCCTGGCTTTATATGAATGTATATTTTTCCCATCTTACAGCATGTTTGTGTAGTCTGTGCTCTTTACAATAATTCCCTCATCTTTGTGTTTCTTATTTGTGAGGGGATAGTTTCCATCACCATCATGTGTTTAAAATTAGAAAACCAAACCAGACTCTAAACCCGACTTTACCCAATAATAGTTTCTTATTATTAAACAGTTTTAGTTCTTAATGAATACTTGAAAATATCCAATTTGAGGGAACAAAATTGACTTGACTCTCCTTCAGGTGTCAAGGAATCATTGAATAGTCAAACTTAAATATGCTTATAAATCACTACCAATATCTTCATATTTTTTGCTATTCATATTCTGCTAGTTAGAGAATTTTAATATTGAGGACCAAAGTAGCTTGGGCAAGTTTAACTAAATTTCATTCATTAATACAACAAATCTATTTAGCAACGACTCTGTAATGGGCACTGGTGTATGTCCTTCAGGGAACAAAGGTAGAGTTCCTCTCTCCACGAGGCATAACAGTCATGGACATGTGCTAGAACAAATAGCCAGACGAGTACCGTGTATGTAAAAATGTTAGTTCACAGTCGTTGAACTATTCTACGAACTGTGGTTCATGTGTTTCAAATCGTTTAACATCATGAAGAGTTTACATGGTAGAGATTATTCGTGTTTGAATCTTTGTGGGGAAAAAATCTGAGGCTTAAGACTTGAAATAACTTGCTTATAGTCATCTAACCAGAAGTGCAGAGATTCAGCGCCACGCCGGCTGACTTCTATGTTCCTGATAAGACTCTTTAACTCTCGTAACTTATAAACCTTTTTTAGTTTGTAAAAATATAACACAAAAATGGTTAATAAAACATGACAAAGTGGATGTAAATGTCTGATAGGACATCAGGCATTGTGTGGGAGTTCAAATGTTGTTATTAGTCTCTTAGAATGTATGGATTCTTATCAGTCTTAATTGCTTACTTAAACTCTACCTCACGATACCCTTGTCCTTAGAAAGACATTAGTATTTTTTTCTCTGTAGTTTTGAGTGGAATGTTTACTGTCATTTTTTCCCCTTTTAATTTTGTCTTTAATCGGGGAGTTATTTAGAAGTGCATTTTGGCTTTTCAAAGATATTTATAAATTATTAATTGTTATTTTTATCTAAATTGCTTTATCAATTAGACTCTTTATTTAGATTATCTGACATTTGTTTTGTGGCCCACTGTGGGATCCATTTGCATAAGGCTTCCGTTAAAACTGGAAAAAAAAAAAGAGTACTGTGTTTACTGGCTGTATTATACTACAGATAAAATTTCTTATTTAAATTTGCATAGTCCTGACTGTTTCTACGTTTGATAGAGGACTATTAAAATATCCTACTCTGATGTAATGGAGCTGGTTAATCCCTCTTTCTTATTCTGTCAGTTTTTATTCTATTTATGTCAAGATTCTATTTTTACTTGAGGCAAAAAGGTTCATATTTATTAGAATTTATCGGTGGAATAATTCATTTTTATTAGGAAGTATTTCTCCTTATTTCTATTAATAGTTTTCCATAAATAATACTTTATCCTCCATATTTTTCCATAGTAGCTGTTAGCCCAATGAAGCTTTGGTATACCTTTGCTTTCAGTATTTTTTTTATAAGCAGAATTTAGCTGCATTTAAGGCTGCCTGTGTCCTTTGGAGGGTTATCTTTGTCCTGTTTCCCTAATGTTGCTGTGTGTTGGAAGCAGGAGGTTTGCATCAGAAGGCTGACTTTCTGCCCATCTTGGCTACAAGTTCTTGGCTGGGCTTTGGAGAGGAGCTGGAAGTAAAGGTCACAGCGCTGGTATTCCGTGTCACTGATCCCTGTGAATGTAACCCTATGATCTCGTGGTGCCACTGAACGGAAGGTTACCCTTTCTCTTCATGGCGCTGGCTTGGTAGATGCCTCTTAGAGTTAGAGCCACGACTTTCCTCAAGTTGCAGGGGGCTTGAATTTGTCAAGCGTGGCTGACAAAATGTAGCTACTAAATTTTCTACTAATAAAGATGAAGAAAACCAGTGACCTAAAATGAAAAAAAAACTCTAGCTGAACATGTCACAAAAAGTAATTTTTTTCCAAATATCAAGAATTGTACAATCTGAAACAAACACAGAAATAGCTTACTTGAGGTGAGCAGAAGCACCAGTAGAGAAAACGAATTGGCTATAACCAGGGTTAACTTACCCCAGAAGACAATTTGAGATCATTTTAGGTACCTGTGCCTTAAGCACTTTTATCAGGAAATATAGAAAATAAATTGTTAGTGGTCTCTAAAAGTTCTGCTTAATGGTTTGACATCTAGGGAATTTACCTTGACACCCGCTTGATAGTAGCTGTCCAACCCTAGTGATCACTTCTCTTTGACCCAGTTTGTAATGGTTACGCTTTTAATACTTAAGAACATCTTCCTTCTAATTTTACCCTCTGGCTTGAATGATGCCGGAGTTACAGAAGTAAACCAAGTCAGCATGATAACCGAATTCCAGCGCGCGCTTAACTGAAACTATCTTGTGCAGAACGCAGTGTTCTCTTCTGTCACATGTGCATCAGGGTATGTGAAATGGCGCAACGGTTAATGAGTTGAAAAGTTTATTTATTAAATATGGGTCTCATTTTAAATATGGAAGCAGACCTGGGAAGAGTTTAGGTTTTCAGTATCAATATCTTGTGTACATACTTGTCTGACAGTAATTCTGCATCAAATTAGTAGGTGCTTGGTAATATGGATCCTCTGTGTGTACTGTTTTAAAGACCATTGTAAGGGCTCCTGGTGGGTCAGTGGGTTATGAATCTGACTCCTAGTTTCAGCTCAGGTCATGATCTCATGGGTTGTGAAT
>PJEM01021546.1:0-11017 GCA_004023845.1 Helogale parvula | reverse complement strand
TCCGCTTGTAGCCAGACTATTATTGGGGAGTCCCTCCCTTGTAATGACTTGATTGTTTCCTTTTATTTACTACTGTCCTGATAAAAATGACCTTATCCGGAGCATGTCTTCTAGGACTTTGAACTATGTAACCATTAAAGAAATGATGTAATCACCTATGGTATATAAGACCCTGGCTATCTTAATAAAGTGTGGCTTTGCCGACCACCATCCACTTTGTCTGTCCAGTCTGTCTTGTCTGTCTTGTCCGTCTTCTTTTCTAGAGATATTTTCGCCAACACCAACCCCCTACTCGGGACCTTTCGACTGTGGTGTGTGGGTTGGTCCCCCGCAAGACAGTAAGCGAGGAAATGAGGACCTTAGTCCCATAGCCACAAGGAACTCAATTTTGCCAATGAGCTGAATGAGCTTGGAAGTGGATTCTTCTTCAGTGTCTCCAGATCAGAACTCAGGGTGAGTGATAATTTGATTTCAGCCTCATGGTACCCTAAGCAGAGAACCCAGCCATCTGGTGCCAGATTTCTGACCTACAGATCTATAAATTAGTAAACAGGTGTTGCTTTGAGCTGCTATGTTTGGGATAGCGCACTAGAAAGCTAATACAGCACCCCTGTGCAGAAATACACATATTTCAGATTATTTCTTTAAGATTCATTTCTAGAAGTAGAATTATTAGGACAAAGAATTTCGGTATTTATGATTATATGTGTATTATATCAAATTTTCTTCCACAAAAGCTGTGACAATTTACACTCTTAGTAAGTACATATAAAAATTCTTATTTTCTTCTACTCTTACATGCCCTTAATGTTAATTTAAAAAAATAATCTTCTTAAGGTGACCTACATATTCTTCCAATTTTCTTATGGTTTCATTCTTAGCATTTAACATTTTAACCCACGTAGAATTTATTTGGATGTATAAATACATGGTAGGAATTTAACTTTTTAAATTTAATCTCTCATATTGATTATATTGTCTCTTGTATTGAATACCAAATTACTATTTAATAAATCTCATTATCTTCATGAATTTATGATGCCACCTATATTATGCTGTAACCTCTTATACATATACTAAGGTTTACTTCTAGTTCATTTGTTCTATTCTACCTATCTTATATTATTATTTAAAAATTTTTTAACATTTATTAATTTGACAGAGAAAGAGAGATAGAGTGCAAGCAGGGGAGGGGCAGGGAGAGAGGGAGACACAGAATCTGAAGCAGGCTCCAGGCTCTGAGTTGTCAGCACAGAGTCCGACTTGGGGCTCAAGCTCACGAACTGTTAGATCATGACCCGAGCTGAAGTCGGATGATTAAATGACTGAGCCACCCAAGCACCCTGACCCATCCTATATTATTTATCTGAAGTAATAAATGCTTTGGATGAATACTAAAGGCAGCATCTAGCAACAAAAAGTATAACACATTTGGACTACCAACAAGATGATTCGTAAGAGAAATTACAGAAATAGTCAAAAGCAGGAAGAAGCGACAACAGCACATGTCTTTTAGAAATGCATCTGGAAATTGGCAGGACTACTGAGTCGCCATTATAGCTTTATTCCCAGTGGCCATGTTACTACAAAAGACTACCTGTGGATCTAGGAAAGACAGGCTCCATCACAGAGAAGGACCTCAGACTGCACGTTTTATAAAACCAGACTAGCTCATCTTCTAGCTTACCTTTTTCTTCTTTTATTTATCTAGATACTTTAACTGTTGGGCACCTCAGCCCAATGCTCCCTAAAGATACACAGTACACACTCACTGTGGCTGGGACTATTAACATTGATGAGCTGTACCTTTAGTAATAGGAATTATTATTTTCAGCGGAATATAGAGCCAGCCAGGACAAAGAGAGCATTTCCCAAAATTCCCTGCAGGTAGATAAAGTTATGTGACCAAGTTGTGGCCAATAGCATGAAGGCAAATGTGTTGTGTGCAGTGGGTCCAGTAAGTATTTTTCATTTTTTTAAGTTTATTTATTTATTTTGAGAGGTTTTGCCTAGGTTTATTTAATTTATTTTGAAAGGGGAGTCATGCAGAGAGAGAAAGCGAGAGAGAGAATCCCAAGCAAGGTTTGCAGCTACCAGCTTGGAGCCCATCACGGCATTCAATCCCACAGCCATGAGATTATCATCCCAGCCAAAATCAAGAGCCCCATGCTCAACCAACTAAGACACTCATGTGCCTCTCCAGTAAGTATTCTTAAAGAGAAGCATATATTTGCTTTTTCTTTCTTATTCCTGATGGCTAAGCTGTGCATGTGGTGGTTGTAATTCATGAAGCTGTTTTGAACCATGAGGTGGAAACCACATATTGGATATAGAATAACAACAAAATACCTAATTTTCATGATGACATCATATGAGCTCCTTAATGCTTATCTTCTGTCTTTGCTTATATGAGAGAGAGAGAGAGAAATAAGCTTTATTATGTTTAAGCGGCTGAATTTTGTGTGAAGCAATTTAATCATAAATGATCATCACCACCATGACCACCCATGAGATAGAGTAAGGAATCCTTGGCCATCTCTGAGGGTAAAATCTTACTTCCTCCACTTTCCTCACATTGGAGTATTTGGTACAGTCCTCTAGAACCTCCCTTCCATTCTCACTTTCTCAAAGGGAAGATTTGGGGAAGAGATAAAGTCCTGTGCCTTCTCCCCAGCCAGTAACAAGTTCTCTATAACATGGTCTTACACAGGCCTCATCGTTCAAAAACTAGTTTGATTCCCTATTTTGATATGATATACAAAGTGACCAATGCAGTAGATTCACAAGTAACACAACAGTATTTAGGACTTTAAGTCAGGGAGCAGTGACAAGCCAATAAATAAAAGGCACCTCTGTGTTAAAATAAGATGTTAGAATCAGCATATATCAAGGCAATAAAATGTTACTGCCGTCAAAGATATGTACTGTGTTTCGTTCAAGCTGTAGAACAAGGCTTGGTGCATAATTAGGGTAAAGAAAGAAATTTTTAGAGGTATTCCAAGCCCAGACATAATCTGTGGCTGTTATCTGAACACACCTCATAGGGGTTTGTGGTGGAGCCATATATAGTTTAATGATAGAAGAAAGGTGATTTAGCAAGGTGTCAGGTAGCATGGTTACTATAGATGAGTCCCTTCCCATTAATCTCCTCCCCTGGGTGGAGGTAATCATGAATTTACCTACAGCTCACGAAAATAAAGTATCCAAACATTTAAGTGTCCAAGATTATCTGAGTAATTAATTATACCTTTTTGTATAAGCTTATTCTATTATTTTGTCCTCAAAAAATAAAAACCAAATATGAATACTTAAGAGAGGTCCATCTTGGGATTTCACAGTATTTGTTTATTGCAACACACTTTTCTGTCAGAATAATAAGGACCTTAAACAAATTAAGTCTTATAAAGTACTAATAAAGACAACCTAGAATTCGAATCTAAGGCAACGACTCAGAAACTCACTGTTAGCATTGTTTCCCATCACTGATTCCCATCAGCACCCAGGCCTTTTAATTATGATTTTGTTTTGTAGGTGTCCTCTATGTGAAGATATTGTACGTGAAACAAATTGTAATTTTAAAAAAATATTTCCTTTCTTAAGGAGATATCATTAAAAAACCTATATAATTGCCAAAAACAGTTTCTAACATGTAGAATCCAGTGTCACCATACTAGAATAACATAAAAACAAACAAAAAAGTGATTTTAGTGATTCCTTAGAGGTACTAATTTCATTAAGCTTTTAAAATGACAAGATGTATGGGGCACCTGGGTAGCTCAGTTAGTTAAGTGTCTGACTTTGGCTCGGGCCATGATCTCACGGTTTGCGGGTCCGAGCCTTGCATCAGGCTCTGCAGTGACAGCGTGTAGCGTTCTTGGAACTCTCTCTGCCCCTCTTCAACTGGAGCTTTCTCTCTCTCTATCAAAATAAATAAATAACTTTGAAAATTTTTTAAATAATAAAGCTACAAGATGTAGCTCCCAAGACTGTATGAATGAATCCTGAGAGCGCCTTACCCCAAAATGATCATCAGCACTGTAACGTTACTTGTGATTTACTTTAAAATAATACAAGCCGTGTGCAGACTGTTCAAACAGCATTATATAATGTGTGTGTGTTAAACTGAAGCCCTGACCTAAGGCATTGTTAACATCTGAAGGCATTGGGAGTCTACTCTCCAGGCCTGGGGCTCTGATAAGGCCTTCAAGCAGCAATATCTGGATCTTCACCACAGGGTTTGTACATTACCACAAGAAACCTGTGAGGTAAATTTTCAATAGTGAAACCAGTGCAGTTCAAGATACGTGTTTGGCTGGGAAAACTGTATAGTTTGCATGAATGAAATCCCAGACTCCGGTGAACCCAGCAGGCCACCACCTTCCAAAAACACCCCTCGTCTCGAACTCTTTTCATCCTGTGTCCATCTATTTAATGCTGGATTCTGTTTCTTGCTCCAACTGGGGTAGCTGATGCTACTGCCAGAATATTGTATTTTCCACAATGAAAGATTCATGTAAGGTCCTAAGGTCCAAAAAGAACAAAAGATAGGGGCTTCAGTGGGTTTATAAGAAAAAGTTGTTTCAATGTTTATTGACTGCTGGCAAAAAAAAAAAAATGTTCGGAGAAACTGATTTTCATTTTAACAATTCAAAGGGTAGCAGCGTTGTGGAGGAGGAAATGTATTTCCCAGCTCTAATTGTCAAAGACTTCCATTTCACCAAAGTAACCTGATAATTGTGAATAGCTGATTAGACAAACCAATTTTCAGATCAAATACGGCACAAAATTTGAATAAAAGGCAATACAGAATTTAATGTTTTTCAATAAATCTATTTATCAAATGACATGTTTGGCTATATAGGAATCCCATTCACAATATTTGGAGATAAATACCTTATTCGTTATGGTGACTACCAAAGCAATGACACATATTCAAGAGATTTACAATTCTCAAGGATCAGTACTTCAATTTTATTCTTACATTTATTTATTATTGAGAGACAGAGAGAAACAGAGCCCGATTGGGGTAGGGGCAGAGAGAGAAGGAGAGACAGAATCCGAAGCAAGCTCGAGGCTCTGCGCTGTCAGCACGGAGCCTGAGGTGGGGCCTGAACCCACAAACCGTGAGATCATGACCTGAGCTGAAGTCGGTCACTCAACCGACTGAGCCACCCAGGTGCCCCTGTACTACAAATATTTTAATCATTATAATGAAAAATGCACACCCACCCAAAAAATGCCATCTCCACCCCACCACCTTTTTGTGCCTAACGTGTGATCTCAGGCAAAACTAGATATCCTCCTAAGGCTCAGTTTTCTCATGGCTAAAACAAAGAATTAAACTAAATGATCTCTAAGCTCCAATCTAGTTCTAGCCATTTGTAAATCTCTTCATGCAGGGGCCATTTGTTCAAGACCTCCCCACTGGAGCTACTAGCTAGGCAGCCCGTGAGGGAGGGTGGCTGGAATATAAGACTAATGGCAAGACAGATAAAAGGACCCACAAATAGGTTTATGTGTATGCACTATTTTAAGCATTTTAAATGTATTAATGTATTTAATCCCCCCTGCAACGCTACAAGGTAGTGATTACTATCACCTCACTTTATTGATGAGGAAATGGAAGCTCAATAAGGTTAAATAATTTGCCGAAAGCTACTACTCATAAATGGCAGAGCCATGTTTCAAATTCATGGCTATCTGGTTCTAGAATATGCTCTCAGTCCCTTTCACCAAGACTGCATCTGTGTATTTCCTTAGCTAAAGGAAACAGATGCAGAGTTCTGCACTTATTCTTCCACATATTGGAAACTGACATAGTTCAAAACGATGTCAAGTAAACCAAATACTGATACGGCCTTGTAATAGTTTCTTGCCCTTAGATCTGATGCCCCTTGTGCAAAAAATAAAAAATTATATTTAATGTGCCATGAGATTTCAATAAAGAGCTGGGTGGCAAGCTGCAGACATAAACCAGGTAAAATTTCAAGTTTATAGGAGCCATTTAAAAAGTCTTTCTAAACCTGAAGATGTGAATGCTAGCAAAGAGATTGAGACAAATATGATGGAAATTTTAAGCATCCCCTAGGGAGCTTAAATTAAGAAAGATGAAAGCTGGCATCTAGAAAAATATATACACAGTGACAATTTTAAAAGTCTAAGACTATTAAACACAATTTTTAAAACTTAAACTTTTACTGAAAAAAGAAAGAATATGATTGTGGCAGTCAGAAAGTAATAAAATAACAAAAGTGACTGAAAGGTGGTACTGGCTGTGATATCTTCCAAGATTTCAGTGGTTTCAGTAAAACTGATAAAAATGGCTGGCATATTGGAAACTGTCAGAATTAATAAAGTTTCCCAACTAGTGTTATAAAATCAGAATAGTTGGTGAGGATGTTTACTGATTTTTTCAAATAATCCATTATAAAAATAAGACCAATGACAACCTGAAAGGTTAACAATCTGAGTACTCGAATACTTAGAGAAAAAGACTGAAATTTTGTGGAATATTAGATAATAAAAATATAATTGCAGTTCAATGATTTTCTGATTTCATGTGAAAATCATTTCTTGTGGTGAATACAAATCAATATTAATATAAACAACATTCTCAAGTTAAATTATTTCTATTTCCTCTAGAAGCATCCTAGTTATAGATGATAAAAGATGATTTTGACAGCAGTAATTCTGTATATAGGGGTGCCTGGCTGGCTCAGTCAGAAAAGCATATGACTCTCCATCTTGAGTTTGTGCCCCACATTGGGCATAGACATTATTTAAATAAATAAAACTTTAAAAAATAAAATGTTTTAAAAAATAATAATTAAGTACATAATTATAAGCACAATGCCCCACCCCCAAAAGGAATTGTATCAAGACTTTGGGGCAACTGATTGATTAATATATCATTATATAACCATCATTTAATCTGAAATTATAAATTATAGTAGCAATGAAGCCTAACATTGAAAAAATATATTAAGGTAGAAAAACAATCACCAATATTACTTACTAAAAATAGAAGATAGTGAGATCCCTAAGTAAGGTGGACCCTGGGCACACGTTTATAGCGAGGCTGAAGTTCTGTGGTGACTGATGAATGTTGAGTTCTGTGAGCCTAAGCAAATCTCTGCATTCTCTGCTACCATCCACGTCCTTTTCAGCCAGTTACTTAAAACTCCAAGCCTCATTTTAGTTATCTTTGAAAAGAATATAATACAGGAGAGACCATGGAGAAATAAATAAAAGTAAGATATCAAGGGCTTCCTTCCTGTGGCACTTAGCACATAATACTACATAAGTATCAGTTCTCTTCCTGCCATTTTGTCTAAATTTCTCTCCACTGGAAAGAAATTTAAAATAATGAAAGTTGTAGATTTCATGACATTGTAATCCTGTTAGAATGATGAGACATATATTCAGGGACAGTTAAAGAATATATAAGTGATTTTTGTGCAAAAGTCAGGAATACAATGCTAAGTGTTCAAAAATGACAGGTATCAAGGAATGGATACATTCTGGTTACATCTAAGGATTCAAGGAAAAGGCCAGACCTAACTAGGATCCTGATGCACCGGTTGGGTTAGATAAGTAGATGGGCAGGAGGTTCCTTTTCCGAACCAATTGGAGCAGTGTGATCTGGGAATTGGCTCTATGTTTTCATCGGGCGGAAGATGACCAGCCCAGCCAACCCAAAGTTCAGCTCGGGTGGCTTCTGTACCAGACCCCATCTTGTTATCAGTTACTTTCTCTCAGAGGCTTTCACCTCATCTCAATCAGCTTTCAAATTTCCATTTACAACATACATGCCAGCTGGGGTCCTCCTACTCTCACAATGGCTTCCTTCCCTGATAAGCATGCAGGAACAGAAGCATCAAAGTCAATTGTTCTGAGCCAGGACGTTGAGATGTATCAGAGTCCCTAGGGGAAGGGAGAGCATGTAGGGAAAATCTGGTAGGGTGATTCTGATAGTCTGCCTCTATCTGAGACTGTCTGGCATAAATTAATGCTAAAGAGAGGTGAGATAAATGAGACAAACACTAGCACATCAGTAGAAATCAGACACATGAATGGATCCAAACAACAGAACATATAGAAGAGCTGCATCCAATGGCGTGTGGTCCTTGTAAAGAACTTAAGAAAATCTCAGCCCAAGGCATCTTTGTATGATGATAAATAATTGAGAGATGAGCCCAGAATACTGAAAATTTATTCATTACTTTTCTGCAGAATGTGACCTCTGCATCTGAAATGACCAGGTTTTTCCTTCCAGGTGAAAAAGGAATGCATTCAGTCTATCTACGTTTTAACACAGAATTATAAATGGCAACAGAACCTCTAAAAATTGTGGCTTCCGCTACACAAAGATTAGTCTTATGTATAATGTGAAAGTGTCTGTTGGTTCTGTATCTGTGATTTAGTCACAGCGACACACAGTTATCAGACAAGGTAGATGTTTATGAAATGAGTTAACCTCCCCTTGCAGGCGACTGTGCAGTAGTGTGCAAGGGTAAAGAGCAATGTTGTATACCCCTCTGGCTCACAGATATGCATACTAAGTGTAATGTTTCCATCCAAAAATGAATGCAAATTGCCTTAAGTGGTTTTTAAACTAAAAATAAATATTAAAATATGTGGTAATGGATGTGTTTCCCTTCATCTCTAAACACACTGCTGGTGACCTAGCATTTGTAGGGCACACATTGGAGGCCACTTGGCCCAGTGGCAGTGATGGATTCGCAGGTTGTCTGTGACCAATAGCACACATTTTAAGTTTGATTGCCCAGGGAACAAGGCCAAACAAATCACCCAAAGCATAAAGGGAGTTTAGACCTTTATTGGTATTTAGGGGTTACAGTGACACTCCACCAACTCCTTCACCCCTGACCTCGCTCCCATCCCGTTGCCACCCCCAAAATTGGAAATACAAGAAATAACAGTGTCCTTTGAGATTTCAGCTCTAATGGTAACACATAATCACACTGATTGGAGAGATGTCGACTTACTTTTGAGAGCGAATGACCTCTGGGTCTGTAGAATCCACGTGCTGGAATTAAAATTGATTGACTTCTCAACCTTCCAAACCCCAAAATTGTTTCCATTTTATGGTTCAGCTTCCCCACAGTGTCTCCCCCCGACCCCTCATCCTGTAAGGAAATTCTTAGGCAAACTGGCTCCAGGCTAAGAGTGTCACAGAAAAGAGAAACTCCAAAGAGAGAGACAGATCTGGAAGGTCCAGAGTGAGGAGGGAAAGATGTTTTGCTTGCTAAGTAAATGCTTAGGCTCCCAGGCTTCCTTTCTTGTGCAGAATCTGACTAAGGGATTAAAATATGGGAAAATCTTTTTTTCAACTTTTTAAAAGATTTTTTAATGTTTATTTATTTTTGAGAGAGAAAGACAGAGCATGAGCTGAGGACGGGCAGAAAGAGATGGAGACACAGAATCCTAAGCACGCTCCAGGCTCTGAGCTGTCAGCACAGAGCCCAATATGAGGCTCGAACTCATGAGCCAAGAGATCATGACCTGAGCAGAAGCTGGATGCTTAACTAACTGAGCCACCCAGGCACCATGGATAATCTTTTTGCTTTTTAAAAAGGAAATTAAATAATTATCTGGGAATGGGGCAAAAGGTCAGATAGTAGAAAGAGGGTTTCACAGGAGTCTCTGGATGTGCTGCAGGATACTAGAGAACTGGGAAGAAAAAAGAAGGTTTTGAAAAGTGTTCTCCGAGTTGTGATTTGTTCAGAGAGATGCATGAAAAAAGGGAATTCATTTTTCAGTTACTTCCAGTTACTGAACAATGCTTCTTGAAAGGTGACTCTACATGTAGAATGAGCCACGGGAATCTTTTATAACCTTACTCTAATTAAATACATTAATATATGTATAGGAAGATACGCATCTCAGGTAGAGCTAGTCAGTCACAGAAACACATGGAACCAAAAGGAAACCAATGACTGGTGCTCACAGAACCTTAAAAGGACTGACTGGGAGAGGAAAGCCCCGGCCCAAGAACTGCCTCCTCCAGCTTCTGGGAGAGTCAACCCCTTAGGATAGCCTGATAATTAAGGCTATCAGGGGACAATGTCATTTGTATTTAAATCCCACAAGTAATTGCCATTGGTGTGACTCCACACTCACCAAGAAATATGTTCTATCCAGGTCTTCAACGCATTGGATGAGACCCATCCACACTGGGGAGAACAATCTCCTCTATTCGGTCTACAAATTTAACTATCATTCTTATTGAGAAGCATTCCCCCATGCACACCCAGAATAATGCTCACCAAGTATCTGGGCCCCCCTTAGTCAGTCAAGTCAATACCAAATATTAGCCCTCAGAGTTGCTGTGTTAGTAATTAAAATTGTTCACTGGCTATGAACAATTATATTTATGTTGGAAAATTATTTAAGAAATGGAGCCTCCAAGATTGATGATTATTTAGCCTCTAGTACATTCTTGAAGGTAACAAGTACTACCTAAAGAGCTAGGTGACCTTTCTCTGGGAAGTCTAACTTTGCTATTGTACATTCTCCTCATGAATACACATGCTAGCTTAAAAAACTCTATTAAAAACGAAGCAAAGGATTAGTCAGCCACCCACTAAATTTTAAACAAAGAAAAGAATCACTCAGAATATTTGAAGGGCCATAACCAAAAAGCTGTCAATTTTGTGTGTAGAAAAATAATGAAATGCAATGTAATAAAAAGAAGGCAATGATACTTTGGATCTTGTAAATGAAAATTCTCACCGATATTATTCTAAAATAAAAATATGTCCTTTTAAAATTATATCATGTTACTTGCAGATGGAAAAAAGTAGATGAATTATGAATTTTTTGGAGCCATGAATACATTTTTAATATTTTTGGATGTTGAGCTTTGACACACTTTTTCTTCTTTAAGACAGAATATCTCGGAGGAGCCAAGATGGCGGAGAGGAAGGGAGCTCTGTAAACTTTGTCTGCCCCATCGATCAAACTGAGAAGGGCATTGCTCTCATCTGCAAGAGCA
>PJEM01021545.1:0-11094 GCA_004023845.1 Helogale parvula | reverse complement strand
CCTCACGCCCCTCCTCCCGGGCCTGGCTGGGCCACACCTTCCAGCCTCGCCTGTGGCTCCCCAGGTCCACCCAGTGGACGGGCGCAGACGTCACGCCTGGCTCCTGAGCCCTTCTGCCCCTGGGGAGCCTCACAAGAGCCGTGTTCACGTGGTGAGGCCTCCATCAGCCTGGTCCCTGAAGGTCTTCCTGAGGCAGAGGCCACACACACACACACACACACACACACACACCCGTGCACACCCTCTGCCCACCTGGAACCTCCCTGAAGGCTTGCCGTCACCGGCGTGGCCCCCCCCACCCCTCCCGTTTCCCCTGGAACTTGAAACATGAACCAAGGCTTTCTGTGTGTTTGTCCTTTTGCTTTACGGTCCTTTGTTATCCTGAACGTAAGAGACAGAAGTCCTCCAGATATGAGCCGTTTATGTGGAAACGCTGTTTCTCTGCGAGCGAAAAAAATCAGTATGCCTCAGAATAAAGGCTCGTCCGCGAACACGTGCCGTGAAAAAGCAGCGTTTGCAGCGCTGACAAAATGCCCACACAAAGGACCAGGCGCTGACACATCACTGCCGCAGGAAGGCGGAAGGAACGTGTCCCTTCCAGCGCCTCGCTGGCACTGCCCCCGGCGAGGCCACCTAGCTTCCCCGAGGTCCCCGATGAAGGAGCACGGCCCGGAATGATCCAGAAGGACAACACAAGCAGATACAAGTTGGCCTTTAAGTGGGACCTGGGGCTCCTCCGTGCCGGCGACGGGGTGAGAGCGCGCAGATCTGCGCCCGTCAAACCCGCTGGCTCCCAAGCCCGTCCCGATGAGTGGGGGGCTCCCAGGCCCCACCGGAGTCACTAAGCAGGACTCGCACAGACCCGGCTCCAGCCGCAGAGCCTCCTTATCAGCCGTCACCACACATCTGGAAACACACACACAGCTCAACGCAGCCGCATGGCAAGATGAGGAGCCTCATTTAAACGTGTTGCCCCGGAAACTCCCGTATCTGCCTGGGAAATCTGCAGCCAACGCGGCTGCATATTTAGAAGAACTCGTCCTGAATGCCTCCCCCCCCTCCGCCCCAGCCCCCAGCCCCCAGCCCTGCGTCGTCCTTCTGCCTTTTTCTGTTTGCACGTGGAGAGCAAGGTCAGAAAATCCTCAGCGCTGCTGAATCGTCACAGAACGTGAGCCGTCACCGCAGCCTGGCGGTCAGGCTCTCCCCCCGGGGCAGCCAGACAAACGCGAGCAGGCGGGCAGCGCGGCCACCCGTCGGCCGCTGCTCCCCTGCAAGGGCCGAGTGCAGGGGACAGGGTGGGCGGGCCGCCGGCCCCAAGACGCCCCCGCGGCAAAACGAGAAACGCCACTCACGGGAGCCGGTGAAAGGCAGCAACTTGGGAGGGGAACGCACAGAAGGAGGGTCTGGCTGAGCTAGAAAGGGGGTCGGAGTTCAAAAGTGGTTCAGGAGGAAAGGAAAAGACGGGGCGGAGAAGCAGAGTCCGCGGAGGCCTCTGCGCCGGCCCCTCCTCTCTCCTGAGCTCCCACTGAGGCTTCCGCCGACTTGAACCCCCAATCTAGCTGCACGCCCTCTGTCTCAGTGGAGGACAGGGACCCCACAAGGCCATCCTGAGCCTCAGCGACCGGCAGGCCTGGGTCCTGCACCTGGAGGACTGACGGCCGGACGATCTACGCGCCCGGATGCGTGGACGGATGACGGTAACCGGGCTCACACGTCGAGCGCCTCCTTGTGCCAGGCCATCAGGGAAGTTGTTCTAATTAACTTGTAATCACAGTGCGGAGAGCCACATCCCAGGACAACATGTCAGTCATGGGTTCAAGTCCTAAACCCACCACTGACAACGGGAGCCAGTTTTCCCTGAGCCTCGGTTTCCCCGTCTACGGAACCAGGGGACACAACACGCAGGTCACTAATCAGACGCAGCGCTGCTTCCCGCTCAAGCCAGAGGCAGCGTCCGAGGCTTTCTCCACCGACGGGCAGTGCCCTGCGCCAGCCCTGCCTCTCAGAAAGACCCAGCGTCTGCAAGAAGAGACCGGAGTCCACCCGGAGAAACACCGAGGCCTCGCCGTCTCAAGAGTGCCTCTGAGCACTGACTGCCGCCCCTGACCTGTAACGTGGGGTCAAAGGCTCCGTGGTCCCCGGGCTGGGAGAGGGCATGACCAGAGGCTGCAGGAATCAATCGCGCAAACAAACGATCCTGGGTGGAAAAAGCGCAGTGACTACCTCGTCCAAAAGGGAAACGTAAATCCAGCCAGGAGGCCGCAAAGGATCTGCGAGCCCCCAGCCACTCCCATGAGGCCCCGCCTAGAGACGGAGGTGCCGTCGGAGCTCCAGCCTCTGGCCCCCCTGACACGTCTCCGTCAACAACTAGAGCTGTGTGTCTCGGTCTCCACCAGGTCCATTTCATTTTATTCCCCCAAACCCTCCAGGAGACTCCTCTGCTGTTCTTCCCATTTTATGGAGGAGTCACTGAGGCCTGGCAGTTCGAGGCAGACAAGCAGTGACCTGAGACAGACTCACTGTGGGCACCCCCCCCCCACGCTCTCCGGCCCAGCCCTGGCCCAGCCCTAGACGTGGTCCGACGGTGGCAGGCAAGATCAAGTGGGCCCCTGTGGTTCTGCGGAGGCCAGCCGCCCACCCAGCCACGGTGGGGGCTCAGGGAGCGGGCGGGGTGGGCCGCTGGCCGCCTGTGAGTGCACGCTCGCTGCAGCCACTGGAGAGCACGGACGGCCCCTCCCACGCCGACAGGTAAGAATGTGCGAACGCAGGAGGCAGCGAAACAGACAAGCAGCAACGCGTCCCCTCGCATCGGGGGAGGCCCCGAACCGGCTGCCCGGTGCCATGAATCACCGCCCTGGTACAGGGCGAGGCACAGGAATCCCCAAGGCCCAGGGGCCCGGCCCGGCTGCAGATGCCAACGGCGTTACAGACGCCACCGGGCGGGGCAGGGACTGATCCCTGACCATGAGCCCAGTCCCACCTGGAAGCCGTGCCCCGTCTGAGAGGCTCTGACCACACGTTTCCTGCCCCTCTTCCTTGCAGGAGAGATGGGTCCCCGTGCCCCTTCAGCCCACCCCGGCCTCTCTGCCTGTTCCACTGACCATGTCCAACCTTGGGCTCCCTCCCGGTGGTATGGGCACAGGACCAGCCTCCCCGTTTCCCAGATGAGGAAACTGAGGCCCCGACACAATCATAGCGGACTGTCTGCCCAGCCCGGCCCTTTCCAAGCACTTCTGCGTTCTCGCATCGAGGAGTGACACGCCTCCCGCCTTGGAGTCAACGATTTGCCAGAAACAAGGAGTGGATTCCTCAGGGTGCCCACGACCAGCACTGTGGACAACCGGGCTGGGAGGGGGACAGACCTGTGGACAACCCCAGGAGGCCAAGCCAGGGCCCCTCAGCCTGGGACCCGCGTTCACAAGTGTTTGCTGGCCAGCCTGGCAGTCTTACTCCTGCAAGCTCAGGAGCAGTCCTCAGAGCACAGTACCCCCAGAACCTCCCTGAATGAGCTGACCCTAAAGTGAGCCTGAGTCCTGACCATGAGCCTGAAGCCTGACCTTGAGGCTCAGTCTTGATTGTGAGACTGATCCCTGACCATGAGCCCAAGCCCTGACCTTGGGTCTGAACCCTGGCCATGAGCCTAACTCCTGATTGTGAGTCTGAGCTCTGACCACAGCTTGAGTCCTGATTGTGAGCCTGAGTCCCAATCATGAGCCTGAGTTCAGATAACAAGCCTGAGTCCTGGTCCTGAGCCTGAGCCTGAGTCCCAATCATGAGCCTGAGTTCAGATAACAAGCCTGAGTCCTGGTCCTGAGCCTGAGCCTGAGTCCCAATCATGAGCCTGAGTTCAGATAACAAGCCTGAGTCCTGGTCCTGAGCCTGAGCCTGAGTCCTGACTGTGAGCCCTGGGCCCTGACCGGGAGCCTGAGCCCTGACCGGGGGCCCAGCACTGGGCTCAGTCACAAGTACCCTGTCACTTCACTCAACCCTCAACCACCCAAGGAAGTCCGTGCCACTGTGCCCCTCGTCAGACACGGGGGATCAAAGTGGTCACCTGTCCACAGCGGCAGACATGGCCAAGACCCCGATGGCTGATTTGTGCTCAGTGCTCCTAAGAAGGAAGCATCCAGAACAGCCTCAGCCTCTGTCTGAGCCTCACCCAGAACCCCTCCTGCAGCAACTCTGGCTCAGCCCCTCGGGGCCAGGCCTCCGCCGTCCGTCAGCCCCAGCCCGCTAATGGGGAAGAGGTGACGGCAGCCATTACCTGCAGAGGCCCGCCGGGCTTCACTGCCCCTCTGATTAATGGCCATTTTAACGGGAAGAAGAAAAAAAATTGTATCTCTTACACCACGGCAATAATTTTTCAACATACACGCTTATCTCCAAAGCGGTGACTTAGTAATAACTCAGTTACTAAGTACAAGCATGACCTCAGCGCACTGAGGAACGGGGCTCTGTGCCAGTCGCACCCTCCGGGGCTGGGCCGGGGCGCCGGGGGCACCGGGAGCACCTCCGGCACCCTGCACCCCGCGGGCTGACGGCAAAGGAGGGGGTGGCTCCGGGGAGCCAGGGCGGGCGGGCGTCCGTGCCGCAGCGGCCACGGACGCGACAGGACAAACTGCAACTGGGCGTTTTCATAGCTGTGACATGCTTGTGGGTGTTTCTGGAAAAATCTGCCAGGACCCAGCATTAAAGAGTTCCGCCATCCCAGCCACGGAACGGAACCGAGTCTGTCTCCTCCCTTGGGAAGTGGGGGCCACGGAGCCCCACGCGGTGAGGAGACCACGCGAATCCACACCCTGCGACCTCACCCTGAGCTCAGTGTCATTCCGGCCCGTCCTGTGGCACCAAGTCCTCTGTGGCTGCCACCAGGCCGAGGCCAACCTACGCTATGAACTCAACGCGCTCCCCCGAATACGGGCGCTGAAGCCCTGATCCCAGAGGGAGGGTGTTGGGGTGGGGTACTTGGGGGTGAGCAGGAGGGACATGGCGGCGGGGTCCCCAAGGGCGGGACCAGTGTCCCTGTGGGAAGAGACACAGAGGACAATCTCTCCGTCCCTGCCCCGTGAGCACGCAGGGAGAAGGCCGCCACCCGCCACCAGGAAGAGGCGCTCCCGCACCCCGACCATCGGCACCCGACCCGGCGTCGGGACTCCGGACACGTGGGGGACCCGTGTCTCTGCTGCAGCCGCCGGGTGTGTGGCGTCTGTTACCGCAGCAGCCCCCGCGGACGGGCACCACCCTGGGGAGGCAGCCTCTGCCCACCGCCGGCCCTGGCAGGGCCCCCAGGGAGCCATGCCCGTGTCAGGGGGGTGGGGTCGGTGGGGACGGCACGGCAGCTGACCGCTGGGTGCGGGCACCCGCCCTCCTCCTCCTGCATCATGGGAACGCAGCCTCTAACTCCCCACAGGAGGGAGCGGGCCGGGGGTCTCCGCCACCCTGGAGCAGGTGCCCGCCCGCCCCACCTCAGGGCCCCCCGTGGCACAGCCTTCCAGGGGGTGCCACCGGCCAGCCAGACATCACTAACCCCGGGTCTGCACCCAGCTGCAGACTGTCCCCGAGGTCTTGGCAGCGCCCTACACTCTCGGGGGCCCAGCCCTGGCCCGTGACACGGAGTACCCGGCGGACAGTTCCCACGTGGCACCGGCCTGTCTGCAGCGTTCAGTGAGCACTGGGGACGAGAGGCTGAGGCTGCTTCCTGGAGCCCGCAGCACCCACGGGCCCTCCACGCCATAGGGCGGAGGGATGAGCCGGCGGGGAGGAGGGCCTGAGGGGGGCATCAGGGAAGGCTCCCTGGAGGAGGTCAACCTGAGGGATGAACGGGGTAACAGGCTAGCGAGTGCCGGCGCGTGCAGAGTGGACCCAGCGTAAGCGAGGGCAGCCTGCCCGCCGCACGGCCTTGCGGGTGCCCTCAGCACCTGCCCCGTGCTGCGTGCCCTCCTTCCTGAAGCCACACCGGCCCAAGAACCCACCACGCCGTGCCCAGATGCCGACTTGCACGATGCCAGCCCTCCTCAGGACAGAGTCTAAAGTGATTTTTCCCTTCCAGAAACAGATGGAAAACGACAGCAGACAAAGCTCCAGGCTGCTTCCGAGAAACGAAGTCATCTCGATTCCAGCTTCATCCCCCCCGTCGAGGGGCTTCCCGTGCCAGCCGCCTCCTGGATGCCCTCCCACCTGAGGGTAGACTGAAGGTGCCTTCTGCCCGGAAGAGATTCTCTGTGACCACAAGGGAGACCACGTACAAAGCCGGCCGGCCCGAGGAGGGGGAAGCAGAGTGCCGTGGCCTGGGGAGGACGGCCGGGGACACACCTACCTGCTGTCCAGGGAAGCCGGGTTCCAGGCACTTCTGCCCCTCACTGGGCACGACGCACAAGGGGGCCTTTCCAGCAGAAATCTTGTTTTTTAAATTAAAAAGAGGGGCGCCTGGGGGCCTCAGTTGGTTAAACCTCCGACTTCAGCTCAGGTCATGATCTCACAGTCCGTGAGTTTGAGCCCCGAGTCGGGCTCTGTGCTGACAGCTCAGAGCCTGGAGCTGCTTCGGATTCTGTGTCTCCCTCTCTCTCTACCCCTCCCCTGCTCGCACTCTGCCTCTCTCTCTCTAATATAAAATAAGACATTTTAAAAATAACTAAATTAAAAATGGGGGCTGCCACCTGTCACGGCCCAGAGGAGCCCCAGGGGACGTGATGACACGACGTAATGTGGGGGCCTGACGGGGTCCTGACAGAGGAGGTCCACCCTCGTCACCGAGCAGCCCAGAGTGACCGAATGGGCCAGGTTCCGAACCAGACAGCCCAGCGGCCTCGTCCTGGATGCAGCTGCAAGAATGATGTCCCTTCACCACCCCCGAGACAGGGGCTCCAGGACGGTGGGACAAGCCTCCCGCAGGACCGAGCCCTCGCCCGTGACAGTGGCACAGGCTCGCGAAGAGGCCCTTTTAAATGTGCTCTGGGCGTCCCCGGACTCGCGATGCCCCTCCCGAGGGCACCAGCCAGCACGGCCCACCGATCGGTGGCTCTGGGGCCACAGCGGGGGCCACGGTTCTCTGCAGCAGCTCCGCGAATCCACAGCCGAGCTTGAGCCTCTAAGGCTTGAAATGCTCCTTCCGCAGTTTCCCCTGGAGGCTCCAGCGGGAGGTGAGGGGCCCCACAGGACCCGCAGCTGGGAGCACGGGGAAGGGGGCAGGCAGGAGAGAGACACGGAGTCGGGGGCTGGCCCCCTTGAAGGCATGAAGCATGGCGGCCTCCCCGGAGGTGTGGCACACGCCCTCCCTGGGCAGAGAGGGTGGGGCAGGGGTGCAGGTGGGCGGGGCCGGGCTTGGATGGCACAGGACCAGCTAAGGGGCCTGGACTTCACGTTGGAGGTCACAGGAAGACAAGAAAGGTCCTGAGGGGGGTAGAGGACGGGGCACCCCACGAGGCCAGCGCTTCATCCTGCGCCCCCGGCTCAGTCCAAGGGTGTGGGCTTCCCAAGGCCAAAAACCCTGTGGGCTCCGTCTTCAGGGCCCCTGAGGGGCGCGCTCTCAGTGCCTGACACCGAGTACGGGTCACCTGAGTGCTGTCGCTACAGCCAACGACGCTCTGGACTGGGCTCGAGGGTCCCCGAAGCTCACGTCCCTCCCAAGACCTCAGCGGTGGCCTTACGTGGAGGAAGGACTCTCGCGGACAAAACCAGTTAGGACGGAGCAGGAGCAGGGGACCCTTCACCCAGCACGACTGCTGTCCTTACGAGAAGGGACACAAGCGTCACATGGAGAGGAGGAGAGGCAGAGACTGGAGGGAGGCAGGAGAGCCCAGAGCTGCCAGGAGCCCCGAGGGGCACGCGGGACCCCCCAGGGGCCTCCAGAGGGAGCAGTCCCCTGAGCCCTGGAGCTGGGACTTCCAGCCCCAGGACTGGGGAGAAGGGAGTTATGCTGCAGGCCCCCAGCTGTGGCGCTCAGTCACGCTGACCCGGCGCTGACCCGAGGTGACAGTCACTAGCCCTTCAGAGAGGACGGGTTCCGAAATGTTGGGGGCCCTGGGAACCCCCCAGCGGCAGAAGTCGGTCAGCTACTGAGGCAGGGCTCCCAAGGAGGTGACAGCCGAGGCCCAGGCAGACGGGGAGAGCGCTGCCCAGGGACAGGACAGGACACCACATCACCATGACCCTGAACACCAACTCGGCTCTTCCTGGAGGCCCCTGGTGCCCGAGTTTGAGCAGGGTCCCCGCACCCACCCTGCGCTGGGGTGGCCCTCCTTCACCAGGAACCTCTCCCTCAGCACCATCTCTGCGCCCCCACCCCTCCTCACTCTGCAGATCCTCCCCTGAGTCTGGGGTCAGGGAGGGGACAGTCCCTGAGCCCACAAAAGCCCCGACGTCCCCACACAGCACTCCTGATGCAGAGGGCCCCTGCCGTTTGCTCATCTCGTGCTCCCCTAATGATTCGAAGAGTCCTCGGAACTGATAACGTCGCTCTGCACGAAGTCGATGGCTGGAGAGACCGGAGAGGGCAGGCAGGCAGATGGTGCCCCTGCCCCGTGGGCAGCTGCTCGGGGCTGGTGGGTGTGGACAGCAGGAGGGGGAGGATCCGGCAGGGTCAACTGGGGGCAGCGCAGGGCCAGCTGTGGCCGGCTGGAGACGCACAGGCACTCCAAAATTAACAGGAACGTGTGGGGATAATGTGGAGACCAGAGCCCCCTGCTCAGTCGACCGGCTGCCATGCAAGGAGACCAGTCTGGGCGCGGTCAGAGCAGTCCCTCAGGGGCTCACGCTGCAACCTGGGTAGTGAGCACCCTGTCACCGGAGGTATGTAAGGCATTGGTGCTGGCATTGCACAGGCGATCGGACGAGACCTCCCAGGTCAGTGCTCCTCCGGAGGTCAAGTGCACCCCGTGCCCCACCTGAGGCCCACACACGACTGAAAACTGATTCTAGCAACTGTCACGGATGAGGATGAGAATTCAAAATGAAAGGGAAGCTTCTAGGATTAGTAACAAAGCCAAACCAAGCCAGGCACAGGCACATGCACACACGTGCGCACACATGACCCAGGCAGCAGAGGAGCTCACTGGGGCCCCAAATGAGCCCCAGAAGGTTATGCACCTCCTCCATGCACCTGCCGTGCCTGCGCTGTGTCCCCGTGTCCCCTCGGCCAGGAGCGCCCTCCCCCGGCCCCCGCCCAGCCTCAGCCTGCTCCAAAGTGCCCCTCAAAGGCCGCACAGCCTTGTATGCCTCAGCCCCGCCCTGGAGCGGGCCGACGCCCCTGCTGCGCCCCACCGCACGGCGCGGACTGGCTCGTGTGGCACCACCCTGTGTGTTAGCAGTGACGAGTCACCAAGCTGTCCACTTAGGAGAGATGCCTTTTCCTGTGAATGCAGGACACTTCAATAGACGTTTACATTAAAACCAAAAACAAAAACAACCCCCACCCTCCAGCTTTGAATCTAGAAACTCCAGAGACACTTGATTGGCTTTATTGGCTGGAAAACCCGCAGCTCGGGGAGGGGAGGGGAGGCCTCAGAAGAGAGGGGGCGCGCGGGGTGCACGGGGCAGCTTCCCCTGCCTGCAGGGGGCGCCCAGCCTCCCGCCCAGTCCAGCGCAAGGCACGTGAGGGCGACCATGCGGGAGGGGGTCCTCGCCGCCCACGGGTGCCAGGGACTCCCCTTCTTCCAGAAGGGCCTCGTCCACTCCAGGCCCCTCGAGTGCCCATAGAGCCCCGGGTGACCGGCAGAGGCGCGATGAGTGGGTTCTGGGCAGAGGCCGAAGGCCCAGCCACCCACCTGAGTCTCTTCTCAAACCCGGGAGCCGGTCCCAGGTGCGGTGGCGGCCCAGCCCCGGGGGGGATGCAGGGGGTCTCGGCCCGTCCAGTGGGAGCGAGACTACCTCCCCACTGCCCCCTGCAACCTCAAGGTCTGGCATTCAGGCCTCCCTGCCACACAGCCCCACACGCGGGGTGGCTCAGGGCCCTTCAGTCCCAAAACGAGTCTTGGTTCGAGGCCACCAACCGTCCAGCAACCAGCAGCACCCAGGACTTCCCGCAGGACCTCTCCCAAGGCTGACCAGCCGCTCTGTGGGGTCCAAGAGACCACGACACCCGTCCAGCCTCCGGTCAGCTCTCACGAATCTCCAGTCACCTCACACACCGAGCGGGCTCGCTCGGTCTCCAAGCCAACCCCCTGCCCGGCAGGTGCTGTGACGACCCCTCACAGAGGGCCAGGTCCCTGCCCCCAGGGCTGCCAGGCTCACCAGGCCACGTGGGCCGGACGCCTGCACCCTGCACCTGCTCCCTGCCCTCCCGCTGCAGGCTCGCCTTCCCGGGACGGGCCCCCGACCCCAGGGGAGGCTGCGGCCTCCGGGCCCACACTTGACACCCTGGGCCAGCGCTCGCCTGCCGCCAGGAGATGCCCGTTGGCTGAATGAACAGACGAGCCGACACTGTGCTGAGTCCTAACAGGCCCCAAACTATGTGCACGGGCTCCCGGAAGATGCGGAGTAAACGGGGGCTGGCCCCGCAGCCAGCCGCCAGCCCACCGCCCGCCGCAGGCCAGAGCCCACACGGGAACCCCGTGCCCCAGCACATCCTTGGCCAGAAGGGGGAACCTCCAGGAAAACACACAAGACGAGGCCTCCCTGCTGACCCCCCCGCTTCCCGCGGATGATGGGGGCCACGAAGGCAGATGCTGAGGACTCTGAGGCCCGTCTCTTCCTCAGCACCTGGGGGAGCGTGCTCCACCCAAAGGGGGTCGCTGGGACTCAGGGGCACTCAGAGAGAGCCAGCCCGTAACCTCCTGGCCAGAGCCAAGGACAGCCAGGCCCTGTCCCTGAAGCCACGCCCTCCTTTGGAGTAGGAGGGGGCGGGGCGGGCCATCTGCCAAGGGAAGTGACCTCTCCACCCCAGAGCCCTCAGGGACCCCCCGCGGGAACTAATTGCCTGGAAGCATAAATAACCTGCCCCAGGGACAGCGTGGGGGCCGCAAGGTGAAGCCCCACAGGCCCCCTGAGCGGGAAACAAAGGCGGCCTCAGCTGCTCTGAGCCCACCACCCACGGCTCCCAGGGAGGGGGCGCTGGGAAGACACCAGGATGTCAAAGATGCAGGCAGCTGGGCCCAGGGA